>SMLS01065383.1:0-57517 GCA_004785975.1 Popillia japonica
CCTTAACACCGCGGCCTAAGGCCTATTGTATTATTCCGTACCTAGTGAATTTCTTTACAAAAGCAGGTTTGTCCCCTTTACTAGGTTTAATAGCCTGTATGGTAAATCTCTTTCCGGTAGACCTGTTGGTTGATTAGCTTGTTCCAAAAGCGACTGTCTCCGTTGTACCAATGCAGCGCATTCAAATACAATGTGGTAGGCTGTTTCCTCCTCCTCATTGCAGAACCTGCAGATAGATTCATCTTTAAAGATTCCGATTCTATGCAGATATTCCCTTAGACAACGATGACCTCTCAACAGACAGCGCGGGCTTTCTCACAGGTCACTGCCACCTTGGGCAACATATGAAGTACAATAGCGACTACAGATTTTCAGAGGGGGGGAAGAAATTCCGAAATACCTGATACCAAACTACGGCTATTGCAGTAATTCGTCCTTTTTATAGATTACTAAAACGCTTAGACCGGATAGGAAGCTACAACTGCGAGCAAATTCCAACAACTCATAGCTCGTCTACGGAGGCGCAATCGATCACCATGTTGGATGCAATATCTACATTAGGCCTAAAGTAGGTCTAAGTATATCTAAAAATACGATTGTAGGTAATTTTGCTATGTTACTCAAAGGATAACTACACTATATGCACCTATTTTCTCTTAGTAAATTCTGCTTTGGTTTGGTAAGAATAAACAGAAAGCTACATAAGAAAACAACATATTTAGTATTTAGAAAATATAATATGATTCCTTTGGCACAACAGAACATCACAGTAAGTTTACACGCTTGGAAATATCTACGTTTAACTACTGCTGTACATATAGGAAAACCGAAATTTTGGATAAATTAATAATCAATAATAATTAATAATTTACTAATTGATAATCAATAACAACCTTGTCGTTCTCTTTCTACACTACCGTACAAACATAAAAGAAAGCGGATGTAGCGATAATGGCTAGAGGGCAAATAATTTACAAAGACATTGTGTGCAGACATAAAATTACAATTTGTAGCAAAATTACAAATCTATAATCGCCTATGATACCGTGAATATTTTTTTAACAGTAAACCTAGAGCATATTGAAAAGCAAATGAAAAGAATGTATTATTATGTATTTTAAATGTAAACATTGAAAACAGCTGATCTTGAATAAATAACTTGAACACAACTTCATTAATGTATCAATACATCTTCACAGTATCCACCAGTAACTTCCAAACAATAACCTAGGCGATTATAATATTCATCGATAGTTTGTGATCCCCATCAGAAACATATCAATCTTGGTGGCCATGCCACGTTTTCACCACCCGTACTGTGTACGTGCAGTTTGGATAATGTCGAACATTTTGCGAATAGTGCGGTGGTGCACCATCAGTCTGAAATTATCCACCGTCAATGTTTATACCATAATTTGCCGAAATCATTCTCTGCTGTAGGTGTCAAAGGTAAATTTCTCTAGTTAAATTACCAGCGTAAAAATAAGGACGTATAACGCGATTTTGTATTAATCGGGTCCATACATTTACTTTGTTAAGTCTATGGGTGAGGTTGGCATTGTAAAGTTATAAATTTTCTCGGCTCCCCATTATTTATCCGGCCCATCATTGTTTCAGATTGTTTCCTCATCCTCGTGTTGTAGTTTTTGATGATTTTGGAAAAATAGTAACATAGATTTCTCCAGCTTAAAAGATTTATGAACTATAGGTACTTGTACTAAAATTAGTAATATTCGCTCTTTGATATGCTGATAACCTTTTATTTTGTTCAATTATTTGAATAACTTTATTCCGGTTTTTATTTGTGAGCACTATATGTGGCCAATATTTCTTTAAGTGCCGATTGTTAATACATCCGTTATTGTTAAGCCTATTCACAATTTTACAAGTTGTTGCTGGACAAGGCTTCGTGCGAATAGGATATGTATTCAAAAATACATGGGACACTTGCCTAAAACTTGAATATAAATTATACAGGCGAAAGATTCGAATTTTTTCTTCAATAGTAAACATTGGTGACAGCAGCGGATAATGTTTACATTTAAAATACACCGAATAATACCTTGCTGTCATTTGATTACTGAGATAACAGTGTGCCCTATGTTTACTGTTAAAAAAGATCCACGGTATATAATATTTTTAAGTGATAGCGCAATAGTCGAATTTCTTTAAACCTTCTGAATTTCATTGCAACAGGTTTCAAATTCCCCTAGAATTTTAGAAAAGCCATTCTTACTTGCTACGGAAACTTTTTTAAGCACCAATGATGTATGTATGTGCGGTGCCGGGGTGATAATCCACTGCGACCTAAAAGATCTATTGTGTCTCCCAGTCTCGCTGTGTTTACAGCTGGCCAATTAGTCCGATTCCTTTTAGGAAGTGCAGGATATCGGAAGGCCTCAGATTAGGTAGTTCTCCCTCTTCAATTTCATGTGCTCCTAGGTGCAAGGCTCTTGAGTTGCACAGTGCAGAGCAGTTTGAGAGTAGATGAATGGATGATTCATCCTCTTCGCCACAGAATCTGGATTCGGCATCGTTTGTTATTCCGAGCCTACTTAGGTGTCAGTTCAGTTTGCAGTGGCCTGAGAGGATCCCTGTCAATATGCGAATATTAGTTTTGCTGAGCTTAATGCATTCTGAGGATCTCTTTTGGTTGTATGTTCCCAGAAGGGTTTTAGCTTGCCTCATACCGTGGAGGTTCTCCCAGTATTTGGATTTTCTCTGCTCTACTTCACTTTTGAGCTTCTCCTGTATTACACAGTTACTTATCCCGCAAAAAGGTTCTGGCCCCACAAAAGGTGTTCTGGCTCCCTTCTTAGCAAAGTTATCTGTTATTTCATTCCCTTTCACTCCGGTGTGTCCCGGAACCCACAACAGGGTCACCGTATTTATTTTGCCTAGCTCGTTGAGTTTGTCTAGGCACTCCCAAACCATTTTGGAACTGATAACGTTGGAGTTCAGCGCCCTAATGGCTGCTTGACTATCAGACATTATGATAATCTCTTACTTGTCATAGCTTAAGATACTTAGGTACATCCCCAAGCTTTCGGAATGTTTGGTTCTAGGCCCATATATCCCTATTCCAGTTCCCTCTGCCGTATTGGAGCCATCAGTGTACCATTTGATAGCGTTACTATTAAGTTTCGAAACGGTGTCTTTGTCCCATTCACTTCTAGTACTTTGTGGTGAACCTTTTTACAAAACTGAACCTCCTTGCAAAATCATCTCGGAGCATGTCCCTGGTTTTATCGACATCAAGAGGTTGAAGTGTATGCCTAGCTAATCCTTTCCCGCTCATTCTACCTGTGGTCCTTTTCGCTGTGCTCTCCACCAAGATATGGAGAGGAGCTAGGTTTAATACCACTTCAATGGCTGCTGAGGGACAGGTTTTCATTACCCCAGTTATGCAAACACATGCTAGCACTTTGGCAACATTAGCCCTCGCACTGGCCAGGTTAGTTCTTTTACTCCAAGCCACTGCTCCATAACTGATCATTGGTCTCACTATTGCAGTATACATCCAGAGTAGTATTTTTGGGTTACATCTCCAATTATTTCCTGCAAAGTTTTTACAGATCATGAAGGCCTTTTTTGCCTTGTTTGTTACTTCAAGCACATGCTTGTTCCACGAAAGTTTATTATCTAGCGTGAGTCCTAGATATTTCACATCCTTCTTCCAAGCTATCTCTTGCCCATCGATCCTTATGGTTTTGAGACTTGATTTCCTTTTTCTTGTGAATGCTATAAGAGCGGTCTTAGTGGGGTTTATGTTTAGACCCACTGATTGGCACCACCTTTTCGTAGTAGTAAGTCCTCTTTGAACGAGGTCGCAGAGGGTATTCGCAAACTTTCCCCTTGCATAAATGACTACGTCGTCGGCATACCCTTGACTATATATCCCTAATTTGGTCAAGTTGCAAAGGAGTTCGTCTACTATCAAGCTCCACATGAGTGGGGAGGTAATTCCCCTTTGTGGACATCCTCTGGTCGTAGAAATAGAGATGGTTTTATTTGCCACCTCCGTTTCTACTGTCCTGGTAGAGAGCAGGTGCAACAACCATCTGGCCGTCGTACCGTCTACCCCTCGCTTGGTTAATGCTTTTTTGACAGCCTCATGCGGAGGGTCTATATCTAGAAAGGCGCACACTACAGTTTCTTTCTTCATCAGTGCCTCTTGAATCTGGCCTGTCAGCTCCACTAATGCAGGCTCAGTCGATTTGTCCATTAGCACAAATTAAACCCACGATTATCTTTTTATCTGAAATTGATTAATATTTATTTATATATATAAGTATTTATTCCCTGAAATCTCCCAAATAGCTATTCCCGAAAAATATCCCGCTGAAACTGAAATGTAGATTGAAACCTAAGAAAGTAAGAAGCAGAATGCTGCGGAAGAGGTTAACGGTTGCATCTACGTAAAATTTCTCCTAGCAGATATTACAAAATTTAAGTGAAACATATATTTAATTATTCTAAGATCTGGCGCACTGTTATTCTGCGTGATTCGTTCCATGTAGACCACCAAACGCTTGAAAGTATTCATAGTGAACGGGATAGAGGATGAACTTTGATATATCTACTGTAAATATCACAAAATGTTTGTAAAGAAATTTAACGACTTCGTTAAATATTGAGCTAGTACATACGGGAGAAAAATATTCTTCATTTTTGGACCTTATTCGTTTCATTGTGTTAATATAATTCTACTGGATTATTAATTTCTCTTAGTGATTTCATTTTTTATAGTAATCCGTGCATGTCTTATATACATATATTTTTAATTTAACCTTTAATGTTTCCGGGTTGCCTGGGAACGAATAAGCAACAAACGAGAAAACAAATAACTAACATAGGAAACAATAAACGTTAAATACGTTTGTCAAAACATAACACCATCATAAACTCAAAACCTTAATAGTTTAATACTGCAAAGCCTTCACTGTCAGAACGTGCACCTTCTTTATGCGTTCTATCCGTACTCCCTCGGGTTGGTATCGATTTTCCTAAGAGATCGTAAAGGGCAGTCCTAAATTTCAACTCTACTTCCCGGTAGCTACTTGAGACCCACTTCCGTACCAGATGATTCCTCTAGTTTTCACGTTCTAGTGCTTAAAGCTTCATAGTTCACCGGATAAACATATGACATTTGGTGTGCTGTATAGTGACATTTTATTAAAACTTGTCGATGTTATTACACGTATATCCAGTACCATTTGTGAAATGATAAATTCCCAAGATCTTTATGAAATTACAACTTTTCTTAAATATTTATAGATTATTATAACTAGGTCAGGCCAATTCGGTCAAAGGAAAGATATATCACCAATACAAGTGAGCGAAGTGACTGGAGATGGCGTAGATGCAACATACATACGAATTTTGAATGTGTATAAATGTGATCAGCAGTAAATTACTTTTATGCTATCGTGTATGAGTACACAACAACTAACTAATAGCACACAATAATTCTTTTAAATAATGTAAATAGCAAGAGATTTTAGCGATGAAGTATCAACGTTATCATAAAGCTAATACTGTCAAATCCGTCGATTTTTGTTTTATGGTAAGAGATTCTTCACGCTAATAGTTGCATTAGGTAGAGTTGAAGAACAGTCCACAGATGGATTTAGTTGCAATTCCACTAGTCGTTAATTGTCAAATGATCTCAAGGATTTTAATGATATATGTAGACTAGCCTAGTACCCAAAATACATAATTATACAAATATACACATATTCCAATGAATGCAAAGTTGAAAATGTTTGATCCAGAAAATGACGAGGTATGGTAGACTGTCTATACGCATAAGCCTAGGAGCACTAATGCAGAGGCATCGATGATTCGAGAAGATAAAGGCACATTTGCTTACCTGTCTGTAGCGCACCCTTTTAAAAACGGTTCAATTAACAATTTTCTTCTTGGAGTAACGATCGTTTCTTCAATATAAAAGACAGAAGGAAGTCGGGTATCTTCATTTATGCAAATGCAATTGGCCCAAATATTTGCTTCATCATGAATATGCTAACCAAAGAAAAATTAGGGATATACCTATGTGCTATTTGGATATTCGTCGGGAAAAAAACTTGCAAGTAGTACAAGCTCAATAAAATGAATTCACTTGTACGTTCCAAGGACATTACAATGATATTTAAACAAGAAAGAAATTATATATGTGCCTCAACCCAAGTTGAGCAAAAAGTTGCATCAACAAATAAAAAACTGTTACGTTTGTATCCAACGAAAGAAATGGTGGTAGGTTAATTTTGTCGACATATAGTGCGTCACTATAATCGACCATATAATAAGGCTATAAACAAAATTGACAATATATAAATGTTTCTTGAACATCAGAAAAAGGTATGATACCGGCTAGTTTATCTCCACCTGTTGTCAAGGTAATTTTATAAAAGATATAATTATTATAATATTTTAGGAATAGAACTTTATTATTCTAGAATACATTCGTGTTAGCATAGGACTGAATTTTGAGAATCCTTTTGCGTTATAAAAGTAAAAAAAAAGGCTAAAATAAAAAGATATTATTATGACTGAACTAACAATTAAATATTATTTCTTTTTTTTAAGTTACTCAGTTGGTCATTAGTAAAGCGTAGAAATGAAAAAAACGTGTCCTTTGACTTTCAAGAATGAAATATGACACCCTACTCAAATGAGTACACTGGGCTAATGAGAGTACAAAGATTAAATGTTTAGTGTATTAAAAAAGGTAATTTATATCAAGTAATTTACAACAAGATAACTGAAAATGTATTACTTCTTTTTACTATGACTATATATTATCATCACAAGAAACAAAACATGACATAGAATACAATATTATTTGGTATAATATTTCTCAAAGCACTCTTTTTCTACGCAAATTGTTACAAAACATTTCTTGCAATGCCACCTAACACGTGAATGGCACTCACTACACCGTAGCTGCTTTTCAATTTTCTCTGCGAAGTGGCCAATACTGTCATGTCTAACAACATCAGGAACCTGACATGGTCGATTACTTCTGTAAGTTTTATTGTTCAAGCGGAGGTAATACCGGGTGACATATTTTGTGAAGTCAAGCAGACCCATTTTTTTTTTCAGCTGTGGCACAGGCTTGATGTATCTTCCAGGAATTAGTCATGCATAAATTGACCATGTGAGGGAACAAGCACCACCACCATTTTTTGCTTCTGATACTTATTCTGTAATTATTTGTAGCCTGATCATTCAAGTCCACGCCGCCCATTCCGACATTATAGTTTTGAAACACCAAAGGCTGTTTGACAGAAACTACTTCATTTTGGACTCGTGACCATCGCCTAACGTAGGTGAGAGGTTCAATAAAATCATGATTAGTGACCATTGAACAGACACTATTGTGTTTCAATTTAACAATCAGTAACTTATTATTGGCGTCGAATCGGTAGCCGTATGTGCCTTTTTCTTGTTTGTCCATCATTTTAGAAGACTGTATGGTACACTTTTTTTGTCAATTTTCACGAATTGTACCTGTAGCTCGTATACCTTTAGTTGTCAAACGATTCATGAGGCTAAGAGTCGTAAAAAAATTATCGAAGTACACTACATGGTCAGCTGGGTTTTCTAAATGTTCTAATAACGAAATTACAACATTAGCACCAAGGCCCATACTTTCTTCCCTTTTTTCATTATTTTTACCACAGTAAACTTCAAATGCGTAGCAGTATCCGGTAGAACTGCACACCATCCAGTCTTTAAGCCCAAAGCGTACAGGTTTTCCGCGAATAAATTGTTCGGCAGGGTGGTGTCCAAAATATTTTACCATTGCTTCATCCACGCTCAGTTTTTCATGGAAGAACCCCCACTGTCTGAAGCTTTTATTCAAAATGTTTATAAGAGGCCGTAATTTGAACATTTTGTCATTTTTATCTAATATGTCATTGTTACACAAATGCAGGTACTTTTTTATTTCCAGAAATCTATTGCGCGACATACACTTTGAAACCATTTCCACACCTAAATCTTCATCTAGCAACCAATACATCCTTTGCTGTGGCAACTTATGATATCCAGATAATAATAAAATCCCTATAATTTTTTTCATTTCTTCTAAGGTAACAAAAAAATCACGGTTATTTTTTTGGCGAGAGTAAAGAATAGTTTGTTGTGTTAAAAGCTCAAACACCTTGATATCAAAGAGTTTTTCAAAAATTTGCACTGGGTTACAGTCACGTAAACTTTCTTTTAGTTTTTCTAAACGCACAGTAGAACCGTTTTCAATTTCATGCGAGAACACATAAACCGGCTTGTTTTTTCCCACTTACGATTTTTTTCGTCAATACGGGGGCGCTTGTTGGCGAATCTTGAAAGGGGTTCATCATCAATGTCACACCATTCGACCGAATTTCCAAAACCGACCTCCACAAAACCCGGCACATCATTTGGAATTTGGCTTTCCATAATGTTGTCATCATCCTGTTCTTTTTCATCTGTAAGAATATCTGGTTCTGGCGGCACAAGTATGACATCAGTCTCTCCTTCATAATTTTCTATTTCATCTGCAGCTTCCGGCAACGTGTGAAATACTTTTCGACCATCAAACCTTATAGGAGGTGTTAGGGAAATCTTCTTCCATTTCTGAAAGCAAAGTCAAGTTGAATTTAGTAGTTTACTCATTAGCCCACTGTACTCAATCGAGTACAACAGTGTTTGGCGCCAGTTCACGTTTCACCAATTAAGGTTATGTGTTTAAAATTGCTGTTTACCACATGTTTGACACATAAAATAGACTGTTAAAGTAGTTTATCGAAGAATCATACGAACGAAGTAAAAAATAGTTTATATTTGCTTTACTTATCTGGTTCAAAAATAACTTTTCAAAACAATCACTAACACTTCCAAAACAAATGAATATTTCATAACTATGAAAAAAACTTCCCAGTAAGACATTAAAACATAATGAAACACACAAGCAACAAAAATATTACCCACCGGATGGCAGAAGATGTTCAACATCGCTGTACTCACTTGAGTACGATGGGCGTTAATGGGTTAATATGAGGACTTCCGGGTTTTAACTACTTACATATTTAAGCTATACATAAAAAAACAAAAACGAAAAAAGAAAAGGCACTACAAACTTGACGTTTTTCCACCAATGTATGTAAGATACTTCTTCAGGAGTGTAAGATGAATAAAGGAAATGAGAGGGTAATGCTATCTTGAGAGGTTAACATTGTTAATGGCAAAAACTTTTGTACTAAAAAGTGAACGACAAATGCCAGAATATCACAGTATCTCGAGATGTCAACGACGTTATCATATGATGGAGGAGCCATAATTATTCAGACCAGAAAGATTGATACAAGTTTTAAGAATTTTCATTTTAAATATGTTCAAGTAATTTCCATTTACAATAATGCACTTAATCATTCTCTCCTTCCATATTTCAAAAGCGTTCATCCAGCTGTCTTTAGGATAACTATTAAAAATCATAAATAGATCTCCAAATCCGGTGAATAAGGAAAACGTTTTCCGCTAAATACTGAACATTTCTCCCTGCTGAATGGGACAACTCTTTCCCATGATGAACTATGATTCCTTTTCTTGGCACTTTACTGAACGCAGTAAGCAAACGATTTTCACCAAACTATTCAGCGGTAACTGTCTTCTGATCATCTAATTTAATTGCGGCCACCAATCCCGTACTTCTAAAAATACTGCGTACATAAATTTTTTCATTGATACTTGTGTTCATGCTTTTTGTAAATCTGTTAGACGATGGTGTACCAACCGAGTTACAAACATTTTCAAATGTAAATGATCGTGCAATATTTATCTCGCTTGCAAAAATCCAATCTTCAGATTGGACTCATTCTATCATTCTATAGTTAATGCGGTTGTCTTCTTCCACCATCTTCTTCACAGCAGCAATATTTTCGGAGTTAACAGCAGTTAATCGAGGGCCAGCTCCTTTTTTATGTACCACCGCCTTTCAATCTCATTCAAATTCTTGATACCATCTATAAGCAGTATCCAATGACTGTGAGATTTCCAAGTGTCAATTTTAAAATTTTCTTACATTCATACGCGCCCAAGCCTTTCTTGAAATCATAGTAAATCATCCGAAAGTTCTCTCGTGATAATTCCGTTTTTTCGATAACAGAAACGTATGCTGTGGCCTATTTCTCAGACACTATTCAACCGAATTGCACATACTAAACTGCAATTTACAGATAAAGTAATGCAGTATTTAATAAACCACAATTTATTTTACACGGTTAAGTAGATTTTTAAATTCTCAATAATTGTAACTTATCCCTCGCAATACAATGATGCGGTCAAAACCCGCATTATAGTAGAGACTTAAACCTTAACCGTGCTGGTGTATCCTTTTCTGCAGCATAACATCATTTATCCTATTTAAATAAAAATGAGACTGCATTCAAAATTAAACACAAGCATAATTAGAATTGCGAATTGCACCTGTTTTCATCAGAAAGCTGCTATTTCAATCGCAAATATTTACCTGCTGCTGTAAAAGTATGCATATCCTCATTTGAAAACCACACGATGTGACTATTTATTTTATTAAAGTAGTAGAATTCTAAGTTAAGGTACATTTTCGATTAGCACTACTTAAATATTAACATTGCATTCGTTAATTGCACTACCGTTGCCGTGCATCCTCAACAGGTTCTATGCAAATAAAGCCACAGTTCAAGGACTTTCAGCGCTCTCCCAGGATTACGGATATAAGAACGTGCTTTGATATTTACTCACGTTTTCAGGAAATTAAAGGCAATGTTCGTCTGTGAGGGTCGAATTTCAACAAGTTATTTTATAAAGTCGATTAGCGTTGTTAGACGAATGTAGAACATCGAAGAGAGTGCGAAAGAGATTAGTCGTCGTCACTTACCGACAGTAATCAATAAGGATGTCGTTAAATTAGGCTCCGTCTATCTCTGTGTAAAAGGTCACTACACTTACGTGAGTTCCTTTTATCCACCGAAAATATATCAGAACAGAAATATCAGATTACGCAATATGCTATAGATTTCTATGTATTTTTTTATCAAACATGTCAGCGCTATTGATACTTGTGAGTGTGCTACATTACTTACTTTTTATAAAAAAATAATGCGCAATATTTAGAAAAAAATGTGTAAAACGCGTCTATTTCGGTATGACCTGGTATAGCATATTGTGTATATTTATGAAACAAACATCTGCAGAATGAGATTAACATAATGGATAATACAAACAACCACCGTCGGTTATAAACTCAGAATACTGTTTATACTTTAAACAAATGATTTACCATAAAATAGCTTTGGCAAACGTAGATGTCGGTAAATATTTTCGCAAGGAATTTATTATAAAAGGTCAGCTACGTAATAACTCCGATTTAGGTGGTATTTCAGAACGTGTACATGCGTACTATCGAGGGAAAAAGTAATGACTCAAACAGCAATAAAACGCTTTTATTCTAAGCTTTCTGTTCTGAATCATTATTGACGTAAACATAACTAGGCAACTTCAATAAACCGTATAACCGCAGGCCAATAGGTAGTGAGCATTTAAAGGAATTTAAACCAAGAGAATTGTGAATATATTGGAAATATATAGGATGATACTGAATTCAGGTACAACGTAGATAAATTAATAAAAGAAAAAAAAGTTTATGATAAATTAATAATTAGTTTGTCGTGCAAAATATTGTTTAAATAATAATTACAAAAATCATAACATTAGAAACTGTACAATATGTCTTAAAGATTATTTGACACGAATTAAATGTCAATTTCTTCCACTGATGAAGTTCTAACGAATGCCTAATAAATTATAAAGCTTCGGGAATAAATGAGCTTCAATCGAATTACTAGTGTTTGAATTGACCTAAAAGTAGAAACATATCTGAACTGCGCTTATCTATGCACATAAAGGTTAGAAAAATACATGTATTATACCAATGATTTAATAAATTGAATCTAAATTCATTATTTTGTGATTGCGTAAATACAAAAAAATATAAATTTCTTTAAAATGCTGCTTCATTTAAATCGTTTCTTAATAAGGCATCGAAAACATCGGAAACAACGTTTTTCTATAAATAGAATATAAAAAAAAGCATATTATTGAAAATTTACATGTGTAGAACATTAATGTTTTATCCATATACATATAATAGCAAACAATATTTACTTTTGTCAAAGAAACAACTTGTGTTTACGAAATCCTGTTAATAATTCTAGTCAGCAGTACTAAGAGTAAATGCAACTATTGTAAATTAAATTATAATATATGTATCTCTTTACATTTCTTGCGAATCTTTCTACCTGAAATTTACCTTCTAAGTATCCGTCTCTAGTAGTCAAATGTGTCGAATACCTGCGGAAGGCGATATTGCTTGAAGTCTGATTCATTACTTTAGCCCTCGATAGTACATCCACACAGTCCATACGCATCTGCGTACGAGTAAGCGCACAATTAGTAACACAATGAATCTTAAATTTGTGTGATTACCTACAGTCTCTATTGTGGATAAAAGGGCGCTATTCGCATGCTAGCGGATTCAATTCGCATCGAAGCGACCGAAAATTTTATCTTTCTTCGTCCGGGCGTGACCTTCAATTTCGGTATTATATTTGAGCTCTGTTACTATCTAATTTGATTTCTTTTCTTGGTAAGGATATCCGCCTACTGCGGCTTTAACTTCTGCGGGGTTTTCTTTTTGAGTTAGTTACTCCAGTAAAATCGGAAACCCGGCTGTTGTGTGCAGAGGAATTTTGTACAGGTTTCTTTTTTATCCCTGAAACGCAAATTATCGAACATCGAATTTAGTTGGAGCTCCGCTATTTTTGCATTTTTACCGACATATCGCTCATTTTACCGACCAGTTTAACCTCAAACGACACGTAGTTAATGTTAACGAAGAAATCAGGCAGTCGACAAATTCTATCGTAGCTGCGAAAGTGAATTGCTTTTACGAGTAGAATATATTGAGCTGTGTCTTTTCACCGAAATTAATTATCATATTAGAGTGTTAATAATTATCATAGGTATTATATAATTATTATTTTAATAATCATATTCTTTATTTACCTTCTTGAATTGTAGGGTTTAATATGTTGTGTGCACTTTGGCAATTTTACTCTATTTTACTGTACGGTGGCCTTGAACATTTTGTGTTATGACGGTTATACTTTTTTGTGACTTTACTGCTGATTAACTTTAAGATTAGAGCTATGACAGAACGCTTCACTATAAAATCATAGGTTGGCACTGTACACTGCGTACCTATATTTAGAAAAACATACGTACTTATAGTATATGACTGCTTGACTTCAAAGGAGGACATGCACTTGACAGTTGGTATTACTCAAACATGAAATTCCTATACACGGTTTCTTCTACAATTATTTTATTGAGAGTTTTATTCTGCACATGTGTACTAGTCACTTTCATCCGAAAGAGAACTTCTGATATAACTTACGACATTACTTACAATTAGTTATATCACAATAGTACTTAGTAGTATCTAAACTACTCCTTTCAAATCTAAGCACTAGTTTAGAATAAATGACAGCTCTTACCAGCACACTTTTGTAAATGGAATGAACCCCAACGTTTAGACGAGATGTGGAAGGCTTTCACAATTCGAGTCCCTTTCACAAGGGCTTTCACGTTTTGACAGTGCCATATACAGTGCGTTCGAATAAATTCTTTACTTCTGAAATTCAGAGTTTTCCGAAAAAATCCTCTGACACGTCGATTTCATTTTAAACAAAGGCTCTTTTCGACATACGACCCATATTTGTGACGTAATCGTCATTCGAGATATGACGTCATTGATAATGTTTTAAATGGCAACACCCAATTTCGATCATGCCAATTTAAAGAGCGTGTCATTCTATGTACAGATCGTCAGAAATTATGCATGTCTAACAGTTGTCTTAGCAACCGAGAATGCTTTTCTTTCTGTCAGATAAAAACTTGAAATTGTATTTTTTTTTGGTTTTCTTTTTGTATTTCTTATCGATTTCTTATCTTTGGTTTGGCAAGAGCAGTATGTTTGAACTGTTTATTGAGTAGTGACTTTGCCATTTTATTTAAAATAGTGAAATTAACTGAACGAGAACGAATTGAAATTCTTTGCATGATCGGATTTGGAAACAGGATGCGCACACAACAAGAAGTAGTTGAATTGTTCGATGAAACTCATCCTGGTCGGCGTCCCATTAGCCAAAGCATGGTAAGCAATATTGAGTCTAAATTCCGTAACTTTGGACATGTGAGTTACCTACCTAAATCTGGTCGACCCTCAAAATCAGAAGTGGATCAACTTAACATTTTGTTGGCAATAGGTACTAGATAATCATCAGTCAACACTTAACCAAGTGGGTTCTGATTTCAATATGGCAGCGTCAACAGTCCACAAAATTGTGAAAAAAGCAAAGTATCATCCTTATAAAGTATGCCTTGTTCATGAGCTATCTGAAGACGACTTTCATCGTCGAATTCAATGCTCCGGGCAAATGCAAGAGCTATGCACTAATGATAATAATTTCGTAAGAAACGTCATTTTTTCTAACGAGGCTACGTTTGTTTGAACGGTCATGTCAATAAGGAAAACTGTCGTTATTGGGCTACCGAGAATCGCCGATGGATGATGGAGTATCGCACTCAACATCCTCAGAAAGTGAATGTGTGGTGCGACATAGTCCAAGGAAGAATTCTGGGTCCTTATTTTTTTGACGTGAACCTAACTGGTGGAAGATATTTTGAGTATCTTCGAACCGACCTTATTCCCGAACTAATAAATTTATATCCAAATGAGGAACATGATCTTCCGAGAAACGACATTTTCTTTCAACGTGATAGTGCACCTTCCCATTATGCAGCACCTGTCCGTGCATATTTAGATGAAGTGTTCCCGAATCGTTGAATGGGGAGAAGGGCGCCGATTGAGTGGACAGCCAGATCAACAGATTACTTCTTGTGGGGTACTTAAAAAGCATAGTATACGTTCGTAGACTGGTGAATTTAGAAGAATTGAAAGAAAGAATTCGTGAGGAGACACATCGTATACCTCCTAAAGTTATTCTCGTCTTGGTTACTGTCAGATAGCCAATGGTGAACAATTTCAACATTTACTTTAATCATTATCATTAATTTTAGAAAAATAAATAATAAGAATAAATAAAATAAATTATGCTTTCTTAATTTTTTTTTACAAAACCTACATACATATGCTAATGAAATCATATTTTTAACGATGTGTATGTAGAATGACACGCTCTTTCAATTGGGTGTTAAAAAATATCAATGACGTCATATCTCGAATGACGATTACGTCACAAATATCGTCGTATGTCGAAAAGTGCCTTTGTTGAAAACAAAATCGACGTGTCAGAGATTTTTTTCGAAAAACTCTCACTTTTCAGAATTAATATTTTGTCTAAATGGTTCTAGAAGATCGTTTGCGATAATCGAAAGACATTTCAAAGATTAGATTGCAGAATCCAACTTCCACCACTTTCGCTCTGTTTTTAAATATTGGTGATCGACTGTCCCTCTGAATGATTCACGCTAATGGCCTCTATGTCTATTGGCCTATATAACAGTCCTACTTCTTTAAGGAGGTGTTCTAGAATCTGTAGGTGTTCGTGTAAGTTGTCCTTTGTAAAATGGTACAAGAGTTTCCAGCTGTGTGCCCCAAACTTCACAGTTCTTACGATTCGTTCCTATGGTTTGTTGACAGATTTACGGCAAAACAAGAGCAGACAATAAGAGATTGTTGGCGGATGCTGTTAGATATTTCCTTGTTCAAACAACATTCCGGTTCATAAAACATGGATATGCTCAGAATGAGAACTGCATACTATCTTCAGGAATGCCCAGAAAGATAAGTAGTTGTTAAAATTAGCTTTTTTTCAAGAAGAAGCATGCACATAGCACGCTCCTTAAGCATGACTTTATTGAAAAAGTCAAGTTATGGTAATCACCACTCTCCTGTGTTTGATGTTATTTATACCTTCCCGTCAACTGTTGGTAGCTGATGATTAGAGCTGAGGAAGTTTGCGGTAAGGCAGGACCGTATGTAGTGCATATGCACCTGCGTATAAACACGATGCAGCGAAACACTTTAGTTAGTCGTGAACCGGCAATGTGATCGTGTTATGCGTTGAGCTCTATTTAATAAGTATGACGGACGTGCCCAAGCACGCAATACTGCATTATCGTTAGCGGAGTCACTGCAAATACTGGACGATGTACACGCACAGCTGTGCGCAATAAATGACAACAAAAATGTGAATGTAATAGAAAAGTTCGAGAGTGTGATAAACAATGATTTTGATTTTACCAGATTAAAACAAATTAGTAATGGTGCAAGTGTAGATTCGGTTTCTATCTATAAAGATTATTTTAATCGTGCGTGTGTTACATCCGTAGATGTCGAGCGGTCTTTCTCAAAATATAAAAACATTTATTCATCACGGCGTACATCGCTCAGCGCTATAAATATGGAAACGTATCTAATGCTACAAACTTACTACCAGTCTTATCCACTTGGCGCTATGCAATAATAATCGTAAATAAGGTAAGTGTATTATTTATATACAGTACACATAACTGACATACCTAAGTGATATAAATAGCGAATGCATGTAAAGCAATAAAATCACGCATGCATCTCCGATCGAAACAAGGTCATAATATTCGTGCGTTTACCTGAATGCTATCCTGGCATACCGCATCAATCCCTCAGCTCTACTGATGATGTACACACTTTAATCGTTATGCCATAATCTGCATATCTAGATATCTGGCTGAAGTACATATGTTCTATGTGATGAAAAAACTACTGAAAAAGTGTTCGTAAAAATTTGGTTAGCAAAGAAAAGGAAACCAAATAGAAAACAACATTGATTAAATTTCTAATGCTCTGTGGAGAATAAAATAGTAAACTTGATTGTAAATCATATTTATAAATATTTCATGATATAGCCAGTTGGTTTAGTGGATCTAAGCAAGACTAAATTGTTTTAGTAGCGAAAATCAGCTTTCAAATCTGCTTTTCAGCAAGAAAGTTATCCTTCTATAATACTTGCTAATTACGATATCGTATTACATCCATATTTCATACCATAACGTCTTACTTACCCATGTCCTTTATAAATTCACGTAATTTATCTGCCTTGTAATCAGTTAAAACATCAACATCATATCGTATATCGTTTTAATCACGAGCACATTAAAAGCGTATTTAGCGATTCTAGTATGTACGAAACTTTATCCAAGTTTGAGAACGAATTACCTGATCATCAGCGGCATCTTCTTAATGCCGACTAAATTAAATCCGCTTAGTACAAATCACTGATAATAGCACTCGCAGATTAGTTTCCGCGTAGTTAATTGGCTTAACTTACGTGAGTCTTGGTTCCTTACATTCAACCGAATCATATTATATGAGTATGTACTTCTTGTTCGCCCTGTCAGTTGAAGCAATCCAAATACAGCACTTCAAATGCAATGTTATAGTAGTTTTGTAATGAATCTCCTTACGGCACAGTTTAAAGGTAGGTTTAATTCTGTCAATCGTTCCATTAATGAGCCAACCATCAAAATACTAATCACTAGAAACATAATTGAAATAATCAAATTTTTGAATTGTAAATGAATTGCAGTTAAATAAGTTCAAGTTTAATGTTACAAAGTTTTAGTAGTTATATCTTTATAGAACAAAGAAAATAGGAAATAAAACTCTAGCAAAAGAATCTACCTTAATGAGTCTGCACCAAAATTTATGTCAAGGAATTGACCAACAAGCTAATCTTTAAGTGTGGGCTGTGTAAAATCTAGCATGCCAAGGAAATTACAGACTTTCTGGTGGAACAAATCTGTACAACGATTAACGGACAGAACTGGCGAAGTAGAAGAAATTTCCACATATACGAATATGCATCTGAACCACTTCCCTAAATTGATAAGTTTTACTGTGAAGTTAACGGAAGACTGTTTTATCGAATCTCAGCATCTTACTTCGCAATTTCCGACAGTTCGCCAAGATAGAGATGAAGTAAACTGGAACGTACGGGTTTTCGCATTTCACCGACTTTCGCAGAAAAGTGGAAAAGTCTAAATGGTGGAAGCAATAATTCCGATTCACTTCAAATATTTTATTGACACTTGGTATCTCAAACGAATAAAGACGGAATTCGAAAAAAGAAATCAGCCATTACGATGCTTTAATTTTGTTGTGAAGTTTATTCAAATTGGAAAATATATCAAAATAATGTATAATTATATTCCTACTTACACAAATCTTTCAAACATTTTCGGCAAACATCTTACTTAAATAGAGTTTTTAATATGCACGTGTATCTAAAAATTGTAATTTGGGGTTATTATCAAAATTGCTGTTTGTTTTCTTTTGGTTTTGTAGTTTATGTATGCGAAAGTAGTATATTTTTAGTCCTGCATATATCACAAGCGTATAAATATATTGATCCTGTAACAGCTTAAAAAGAAGTAATTGCACTAAATTACAGACGACATGCAACGTATTCATTATATATATAATATGTTATGGACACGCATTACACATTCTTTAAAAATACAAAATGTCCATGCGTAACATACGCATATACATACACATATTACTAGCTCATTTATCAATAACGAGTAATATGGTGCATGTAATTATATAAATCACATTGATCTATATGAACTTAATATAGGTGTTTTAGAAAATTAAGGTAATAGTACATATACAGTGTCAAATACTGTCATAGCACAAATAACTCAACAATATGACACTACGTTTTACGAGGGTGGTTGGCCTAGAAAAGAAAAACAAAAATTTTGGAAAAGTGGCAATTTATTTCTCAACATAATATCCTTTGGTTTCGGTACAGGTAGCCCCAGAGAAAATAATCACAGAGGCTAAATCAGGCAACCGTGATGACACGTTCTGAGAAATATTGCCGTAAAACAGTCATCGACACACGAGATGTATGTATGTGCTGTGGGCCCCATTTTTCTGGAACGACACATCTTCTATGTTCATCTCATTGAGGAATTGGCAGGACGAACTCAATTATGTGGACATAACGACCCACTGAAACAGAGTTTGCTTTTTCGAGCAACAAAACCATGTGGATGAAGTGCCTGCACTACAGCCAATTTGTAGAGATGAAATCTCAATAGTTCGTGGAGCATTTGCCTTAGAGAAGGAGTAGAAAACCCGACAACAGCAGCATATTTTCGAGCAGATTGCCTAGGGGATCGCATAACAGACTACCTTATCAAGTTGTTGTGTTGCGGTGTCCTTACTGTTAGTGGAAGTCCTGGTTTCTTTCTCTTTTCACAACACCAGCTTCCCTGAAGTTGTTTACCCATGAAAGAATCACTGCTGACCAGGAATACGATCATAGGGCACAATATTGAAATGGGTATGGAATGCACGTTGCTTGGTTATAATTAGGCAACCGTTACTAAAATACGCCTCGACAGCGAACGCGTTTTGCACGATTGTCCATTCCATGGCACTAGCTGAATCAATCGGGATCAAACTTTACGTACACCTACTTTCAACTGTGTCTACTCCCACCCTCTCCAAAATGTTGCGATTTATTTCTCAACATAATCTTCTTTGGTTTCGGTACACTTGACCCAGCTACCCTCCAACTTCTTTAACCAGTGTGAAAAATACGTTTTCTGTAGGTCTGCAAAGTAGGCCGCCGTAGCGGCGATAACTTCCTCAGTCGACTCAAGTTCCTGCCCGGCCGGTGACTTTTTTAAATTTGGAAACAAAAAGAAGTCACACGAGGTCAAATCCGGAGAATACGGGGTAGTAGTTCGTAGACTAATTCTACCAATTTGGCCATAGAGACGGCGGAGGTGTGAACCAGTGTGTTGCCATGATGGATGATTACCTTTTCTTCGCCAAATGGAGCCGTTTTTTCTGCAATTGTGCGTCTAATGGGACCAATAATTCGGCATAGTAGAGCTCTGTGACCGTTTTGTCCTTCTCCTGAACGTCGATATGGGTCACACCTTTTGAATTCCAGAAAACGGTGGCCATCAGCTTTCAGGCTGATAGGACAGTCTTCGCCTTCTTCGAAGTACGTTCGCTGGGTAAAGTCCACTGTTGTGACTGTTCCTTGGTGTCTGATGTGTACCAGTGTTAAAGCAATGTTTGACGGCCGTGATCGAAGGAGAAGAGTCACCGTACACAGCAACCAAACGCTATTTAATTTCACTGAGCGATTTCCCTTCCAACAACAAGAATTGAATCGCCGGCCGATATTGCTTTACTAATTTATAATTAATATCAATAACGTTTAATAAATACAACAATGTCTACCTTATATTCCTGGAAAAACAGACAGAAAAAACAAGAAATTTGCAATGTTTTCGTAAATAATACGTTATTCCTCTTATTTCAAATCCAAACAATTTGCCGGAGAACAAAATAGTTCATAATGAGCAACCACGCCCAATTATAGGCTGAGGACGGAATATTTATCTGCACTGACAGTAGTACAATCAATTCAACCAAATTCTACAATTCAATTTCCCACAACAAACATAACGACTAATGACCATGGAGCGCTTAATTAAACACAGTTACAATACAGTTACAATAATACTATCTCAATCTAGTAAATCAATGTTCTTGATTGTTGCAAAATTATCAATTAGTATGGCTTAACAGCAAACACTAAAGTTCTAAGAACTTTATTGCGTCGTTACTATTCTGCAATAGGTAACGAACTACGTGTAGCAATATCCACAACCTCAATAGATTGCTCCAGGTACGCTGTGAAATATTTGTTTTATAGCAAGTATAAAACAAGACCTCAATCAAAGTGCACTTTCTACAGTTATAGTACTTTACTTATTGCATCTACACTTAATAATAATGTGATATAATCCCAACATTTCGGAAACTTTCATAAGAGCCATAAAACAATTCTGGTAGATACATAACAGTGTCTACAAACTGCAGAACACTGAACTGATTCGAACAATGCATTATTTATTAGGGTAGCTCACTAAGCTTGCATGCAATAGATGTATAAACAAAATGCTGCACTCAGTTAACGATGTAAAGAGAAGCAAACAATCCGCGAGCGCGAACGTAAACGAGAAGTAGAACATACATTTCAATATCACAACATCTATGTTTTAAGAGCTTTCTAAATTTACTGTTATGTATTGTATACACGATAAAAGGACTTTTAGTGAATGTTGCACTATTATTTAAATTTCACATAAGTATTGGTACAGAATGATACACGTGAAGTGTATTTTGATTTATTCTTACGACATTTCTTTCTTTTATATTATCTCCAAGTGTAAGCTCTAAATACCATGTTTTAAGCTTCAAATACATTAGCATATTAATAATAAACAATAATTTGTAATATGTTATCTATCAGAAGAGGTTAATAGTGAGTGTAACCTTTTGAAATATCTATTCAAGTTTTATACACTAAAGTAAGACACTCATTTAGAGTATCCATAAAAAAAATTGTAACCTCTCATAGTAAATGATAAGGTGTATTCAGGTAGGTAGGTACTTATTCACAGTTCCCAGGAAATGAGTAGACCTGCTAATTCCACTTTAATAATGAAGTCTGCGCAGATAACAGCGATGTAAATGAATTGTCGATGGAACGCCCCTTGCGTGACGAAAATGCCTCATAACATCCGTTGAAAGCATCTCGTGAAAATTATAATCACGGTACGAGCTAGGCATACAGAAAAAAAAACCGCCAAAACGTGAAAAGAGAGTTGAAAAAGTGAGCACTGGAGTGGTAACGCTGTTTTCTTTCCATCGGAATTCAGTAAAAGTTTCATGAAAGTAGAATCGGATGGGACTACAAATGTAGTCGTTTGTGTTACCAGAGCTGGAGTGAAAAGTAGACTTTGCTACAGGAAAGGTTTCGGAAATGAGATGAATTGTACTAGACAGTTGATATTCCGCTTATGTTTGCTTTACTTAGTTCAGGATTTATAGTATATTTGCAAAAACGACGGTAATAGGTATAATATCAACTTACTGTGGTAGATAAAGAAGAACCTTTTTAGTAATTAATTCTATAAAGTATTAACTAATGCTACCGCTTTATAGCTACCAAACCATACACAAACATCAAATTTAATAAAATCTGTCAGCATGAAATAATTCAGAACTATGTATTTACGGTTTTAAAGTTACCAGTTAACAACGGGTAATAATACAGAAGTAGAATTAATTCTTTAAACAATATCAACTACAACATGTAATGTTTGTTTTGACGCAGTTTTAAACATGACATCAGGTAGATGGTGTCCGTTGTCAATACACTGCCTTAATCTAATTATAAAGTTTTGTTGAACTCTTTCCAGCATATCCACGAGTATGTTGGCCAGAACTTGACGAATATTGTGCCCAAGGTGAGCCGGGTTTCTAAAGCGATCGTTATAGACATGTAGACAATTGATTTTAGGTAGCTCCAGAGAAAATAATCACAGAGGCTAAATCAGGCAACCGTTAAGACACGTTCTGAGAGATATTGCCGTAAAACAGTCATCGACACACGAGATGTATGTATGTGCTGTGGACACCATTTTGCTGGAACGACACATCTATGTTCATCTCATTGAAGAATTGGAAGAAAGAAATCCTCAATTATGTGGACATACGTTCAAAAGTCACTGAAAGAGCGTTTGCTTTTTCGAGCGACAAAACCATGTGGATGAAGTTCCTGCACTACAGCCGATTTGTAGAGATGAAATCTCAATTCTTCATGGAGCATTTGCCTTAGAGAAGGAGGAGAACAACCCACAACAGCAGCATATTTACGAGCAGAGTACCTAGGGGATTTCAAAACAGACTACCTTATCACATCGTTGTGTTGCGGTGTCCTTGCTTTTCGTGGAAGTCCGGTTTCTTTCTTTTCACGGCACCAGTTTCCCTGAAATTGTTTACCCACGAAAGAATCCACTACTGACCAGGAATACAACCATAGGGCACAATATTGAAATGGGTACGGAATGCACGTTGCTTGGCGATAATTGAACAACTGTTACCTACTAAAATACGCCTCGACAGCGAATGCATTTTGCACGTTTGTCCATTCCATAGCATTAGCTGAATCAATAGGGATCAAACTTTACGTACACCTGCTTTCAGCTGTATCTACTCCCACCTTCCACGGAGCAACCGTTGCTCCAGGGGGCCAAATTCAAATAAGCAAGTTGGTCAGCCTTTAATCTATTTTCTCTATGATTTATTACATATTTTTTGTTATATACGGAGTACATTAAACTTTTTTAAACTAACTGCAAACGCAAGATCGGTATTTTTTGCCTATTGAGTACGATTTTTCTTCTATGAAGGTAACAGTTAGTGTATATCATAAACTATGTAATTGTTAAATGTTTTAAATATAAGTGACCCATTTTGCAATTTTTTAAGATAACTTCAGTAGAAGATGATTATTGGTTGATGATGTACTTTAGTTAGGTTAGCAATAAAAATTATGATCTTTTTCGGGTTCTGATGCGAAATTTGTTTGGGGAATATCTGTAGAATTGAAATATTTACTTCTTTTTGTATCCCCTAAAATTATTTAGAAGCAGCAAATAGCTATATGTTGAACCTAAACATCTAATTTACATAATTACTTAAGAATGGAATGTTAAACAAATAGCGAGTATACAACGTTGCTGTTTAACACGAAAAATAAATCTAGCTCGAGAACAGAACTAGTAAAAGTAAAAATAGTAAACAAGAAAGTTAAACTAAACCATCGTCTGACTAATTGAAGATTATTTTACGAATTATTTTTATTAGTCACTGAAGTACTTACGTGTACTACAAATCCTAAGTTCTTCACAAGGCGTTTGTAGTTTAAACAAATACGGATGACGTTTAAGATAATATGCTTAGAGAAACCTGCAACACAATGCAGAGATAAACCGGCCAATTACCATACGTCCAGATACAGTCTCTGATTACTTGGACCAGGAAATTTTCAAATAGCTAATATTTGAGCATATTACATTGCATTAAGGAAGGTGAAAATATGCGCACAAACATGCAGATGTTTTGGCTTAAACATGCACCTTCTTACGAAAAATATGCAGATAAAAAATAGGAGTAATGTTAGAAAATGGAATACTATAGAAAAAAAAATCTATTATCTTTACTTAGAACATTTTACAACTCTTCTTATGTTTCTGATCCTTTTTTTTTCCACTTCTAGGTCAATTATAACACTTTTAATTCGATTAAAAATCAATTTATTACAACATAATGAACTATGTAAACAATTTGCAATTACATATTTCTCAAAATTTTCAACAGAAAAATTAAGACCCTTATCGGATAACATATATTTATATACTGAAAACGTTCGTTCTATGTCCACGCTTGCTATAGGAGCATATTTCAAATTAGAAATATCGTCTATAGGCAACTCAATATTTTCTACTGTCTCACCACACAATATTTTAGCAATACCTATTAGCATTTTAAACCCCTCATTTTCCTCTATTACACTTACAAATTTTTCAAACTCGGACTTTCCACCCTTCTGTTAACATCAAAATATAACTTTTCAAATTTGTTTATTATTTCAACTACATAGTTGGCTTTAATAAGCGCCAACTGTTGAGGTATTTCGTTCGAGTACACCTTTTGGGCATCTATCACACATTGTGTATCGATATCAAGATTCATAATAATTATTTCTTCCTAATCATTTGCATGAAAAATAGTAGCTTCCATCCATGTTCGCCATCGTGTGGTTACTATGTAGTTGAGGAGGAAGCGGAACGCCGACTAGATATTGCTTGTAAAACTGAACGCTTAAAATGGAGCCTTTAAAAACACTTTCTTAACACTACTAATTAAAGTATTTACTAAAGGAGAAAGGTTCCTGACTTTTTCTGCAACACGATTTAGTCCGTGCGCCAAGCAAGTTATGAGAATTAAACTCGGGTAAAAGATTTTCAAGTTGCAAGCTGCCTTCAACATGTATGGCGCGGCATCCGTAAGAAGCAATAGAATTTTCTCTCTTCGAATCGATTCCGATAAGAAATTCCGTAGTGTGATTATATGCGCTAAATGTATGTAGGTACATTATGTCGTTTAAAAACTATAAATTTTGCAATACACTTTTTCTCTATCCATAGGCAATGCTGAATATGGTACAAACCATCCAGGCAGAGTCGCTATTTTCGGCATTTTTTCTATTATATATCACAACTCCGCAAGTTTACACTTCGAAAACCTAACGTAAAATGACGTTTAAACTAACATTACTGTCCAATATGGGACTAAATTTCTCCAAATAACAATAAAGAAACATATGTGCTTCAAATTTTCAAGTCAAATATATGTTTGCATTTATTTAGAAGTTTCATCAAATTAGCTTTTTCCTGAATTCTGTCCTGGTCTAGATGCATCAGAACAGCATTAGTAAATTTTTGGACGCGCCTATCGCAAAAGTATTGAGGAGAGACTATTATGCTATTTTTAATTTAAAGACAGCTGTTTAGCTTTTGTTTGCTACATCCACGACATATTTTTACTAATTCCTATCGTATAATGAATTTGATATAATAAATAAATAGATGTCAGATACTTAAAATATTCTGAATTACTACACAATATGCTAATAATATACAAAATGCATATATTATGCAAATTTATGCAAACTACATATTACACGGCCTTTAGTTATCATAATAATAAAGGAAGGTACATACCTATATATTCTAAATTATTGGACCGTTTTAACAAATGAAGTTAATAACAAAAAATAAACAAAATGGAATAGCTTAAGAAATGGAATTTTACTGTATATATGCAAGACAAAGGCTTTGTCATTACAATTTTTGATACGCGTGTCAACACAAAATCATTCCATTTAGAGTTGTATTTTGAAACTAACACTCAAACAACTTTCAAACAACTCACATTGTAAGAGCATCGATTTACAAACAAGTAAACTCTGGAGTATGTTCCTGGATTACGAAGAGTTAGCACGAGAACGGGTTTGGGAGAGAGGCCCTGTCAAATGAAAGTGTACCGCAATTTGCTACAAAAATTAGAAAGAACAGGGTCTGCATCTAACCTATCAAAAACAATAATTAGTGATGCCCAAGTTGCAGAGGTTCTTCATGAAAATCAGGACATATCCAGAGGTAATCCACTAGCAATCAGCAGTGCAAATGCGATATTTAACCGATTGCGAGTACTATATGCCAAGGTTTGGAAAATTTGACGCAAAATTCTAAAAATGTATCCATATAAACGGAACAACGGTACGATTTTTCTTGGCGAGTAGTGACTCAGTTGGAAATTAAACCTGGACGGTTATCCCGTTTTATATTATGGACAGATGAGGTCCATTTTATGCTCATTGATGGAGTCAATACTTAACACTATAGACTCTGGTCTGCAGAAAGTTCACAAGAAATCATTCGAGAACATCTTCATGACAAGAAGGTCACCGTTTGGTGCGATGCTACAGCTGATTTTATTATTGGTCTGTATTTCTACGAGAAGAAAAAATCTTTTTTCGTAAACGGTAGGTAATCGATACTTGAAAATGTTAAGAGATTATGTTTCGCCACAGATGCAAAACGAGCACCACCAAATTGAAAGCGTTATTTGTATGCAAGATCGAGCACCCCCACATTTTCCAACCACTCAAAAAATTGTTAAACAGCGTTTTTTAAAATTGAGTGTTTAACAGACATTTCGCAAATTTTTGGCCACCAAGATCACCTGATCTTAACCCAGCGGTTTATGGGCTGTGGCGTTATTTAAAAAGTTTAGTGTTTAGAACACGACCAATAACGCTACAAGAATTAACGCACAATACTACGAATTTGTGCAATTCAACTGCTACAGCATGATGTGTACAATTTGGAGGAAAAGTTTTACAATAACAAAATGTTATTGTTATAGATTTGTCTAATAATAATAAATGCTAAAAAAAATATAGGAATGTTAAATTAGCATTTAAAGATACATAAAAGCAATCTCTATAGGTATGTAGCACACATATTTGTATGGTTTCCACTCACCAGAGACAAACATGATTGTGTATCCATACATGTGTGTATGTATGATACCTTCAGCGCATTTGTAAGTAGACAAAATCCAATATCGCGAATTGGAATAATAAGCACACGCGTTCCATTTAATCGATTTTGTTTACCTGCTCGCTTAATCACATTTCATTGAACTCATTAATTCTAATGATGTTTTATGCTACATTACGCTGGCACAATATTACGCGTTTGAAATTAATGAATGTGATACAGGAGGAGCTACATATATTGCACGCCAATGATTGTAGTATCATTTTATGTACCGCAGTTGATCGATATACCTCGCATACTTATTTACTTGTTATAAAAATTTTATTTGTGGTATTCTTCTTGGAGGGTGTATTTAAATATAA
This sequence comes from Popillia japonica, assembly GCA_004785975.1. Lineage (NCBI taxonomy): Eukaryota > Metazoa > Arthropoda > Insecta > Coleoptera > Scarabaeidae > Popillia > Popillia japonica. The sequence continues at coordinate 27,459 of SMLS01065383.1, forward strand.
TGGATTAGAACACTCTGAAGCAAAGCATGTTTACTCGACTAACACGGATTTAATTTTTGTGTTAAGTAAAATTACCTTTGAAAGATGTCATGAAAATGTTGCTAATAATTATTATATGAAAGAGTTCCTCGTTAATGATTACGCCCCTTTTTCACGGAAAATACGTATTTTAGCAAAATGTATATGCGAGTTGATTTCCTTAATGTATTTTAATCCATTTAATACATCAATGTCGTCGTATTAAATATAGAAAAATTAATTAATTTAATTGCTTCTATGTTCCTATAGTAAATTAAAGACTTAAATCGAACACTAAACCTGTACTGCAGTAAAATGATGGCACATGATAGTTTGATGCTATCTGATCTACTTAGATATGTATGTATATTTACTATGATACCATTTCAATTAAAATAAATTAAAAACTCCTTTGTTAACTTTTATGCACACATACAGGTGGTCTAACAAAAGCAGTAGACAAAGCAGTTTGCAAGCAGAGATAAATGCAGTAGGTAGATGTGCTCAAATGAACTCGATAGGATATATCGGTAACAAAGCCTTGCGATGTTTTCCAATAATCCAGCAAGTATTCTGCGGCATAGGGATCAGCACTTACAAAAAATAATTCAAAGACAAGAAGTGGCAGCTCAGAGCATCTTTCCATCAGGGTCTCCCTAGTTTGAGACATCCTTCTTAAGCGGAGACGTGAAATACTTATAACAGTAGCTGAGACGTGCGGTCATGGTGACCGCATGTTTTTTTTTTCTTTATTATTACTGTGTAAATTATAACAATATTAAGTATAACTGCGGTTACAGTTGTATAAATGTATTTTATTTTAAAAAAGAAACATGAACATAGTTTTGGTAACAAAAGAAAGTATATTCATTATAAAATGTATACTTCGGAATGATTTAGAGAAAAGAATTACACTGTACTACTCTGTTAACGAAAATTTTGTAAATTGCAATTAAATAGCTATTTCGTTAATAGAAATAGAAAAAACATATATTGCTCTAAATATTTAAACTCAGACAGGTACATAAAACCACTTTGTTCATCAAAATTGCGACACAATCTTATTTACAATTTTCGCACACCATATGAGCACATTGATTACATATAGGTTTTCTGCACATGTAGCACACATGATATGTCTTCCTTTTTAGTTTTGGGGGACAAATAGAACACGTTTTGCGTGTTTCTAACTTTAAAGGCGCTTCATTTGTAGACGCATTTCCCTTCACGGATCTTCAAAACTCGGCTCCTCTCTTGAAATTCTGGGATTGTGGAGTCGTCTTTCCATATGAGGTTTCACAAGCTCTCCTGCCAAGTTTTTAATAAAGTCAGCTTTTTCTATATGGGGATTATTTCTAAAGGATGTGTACAGTACATGGGAATTAACTCCGCTAATATCTAACATTCTAACAAAGATTGCCATTGGCCATCTCTGCGTTCGTCTACTGGAAGAATGTTTGGCACATTTCTCATCCAATGCATCCACACCTCTTTTTGTGGAATTATAAAAAGAGATAATTTCCGGTTTATTAATACTTTTATCAACTGACGCCGTATGGTGCATAGATTAGATTAAAATTACACTAGAATTTCATTTTGGTACATAACCAAAAGAGTTGTATTGACTGTGGTGGCGTAGGTTGATCCTCTAGATCGCAACTCCTCAACATGCGGAACTGAAGAGAACCAATTGTCTGCAGTAACATTTCTATTACTGCTTTGAATTGGTTTGGTCAAGCGAATAACCGCTTGCGTTGGTTTGCCGAGTTTGGTTTCTTCGCTTGCCAAACCTTTTCCATCAGATTACTTCCCTGTGTATATGTAACTGTTAGATAAATAATGGTTTCTGGCATCGGTAAGGCACATCAACTTCAGGCCGTACTTCGCAGGCTTATTAGGCATATTATTATTATTATTAAGCACTTTCCCCTAAACGAAACTAAGATTTCGTCAATGCAAGTAGTAGGACCTAACGAATAAACTTTTTAAGAATTGCTAATTAGAAATTAAACAATTCGGAGCTATATTATTTAAACGTCTCATAATGCGATCTTCGAGGTTATCGAAACGAAGACATGTAAGCAGTATGGCGAATCGTTTCTGGTTCATCACACAGCGAAAGATATATCGTCCTGTGCCCTCTATAGCAAAAAGACGTTTTATATGTTCGTGATTTGAATTAAACACAGCAGTGTAGAACAGCAACCCAAGGAAGGCCTTCAGTTCAATTATATCAGTATTATTTTGTAAATCAGACTTGTTTGTATCTTTATACTTCTCTCTAGTAGTACTAATCTTCACATTAGTCCATTGCAGAATTATATTTAATATTTTATCGCTAAATATAAGTTTCCACATAGCTTTTGGACTAGCTTCATATCCTAAATTCGCAGAGGGTCGTAAGCCTGAAGCTGTAATACAATGTTATGTCGTCGAGTTCGTGATCGCCATTGAAATGCTACGCTTGACCATTTGAATCTGCTTTTGGCAAAGTAGTTTTTCTTAGATTCAGTAGAATTTATATTATATTTTCAGCCTGGTCTTCTGATTCACTCTCTGTGTTGATGAAGGATTCGTTCATTTGTTCGCCGTTATTTTCCTTTCCGCCTTATCATTCCTTTCATCAGCGGACAGATTAGAATCACTTTCGTGCTCACTTGCTTCGCAATCGTCACTCTGGCAATCGTCGATATCACTACTATTGTCCCCAACCTCTTTAAACCATCGCATAGCTACTTCCTCAAATGTGGATCGCCAGTTCGTATTCTTTTCACCGAATTAGCCATGTTACAGATTCTGTCTCCTTCAATACACTTGGAACGTTAAAAGAGACGTGCCGTCACCAAGACCGCTAACGAACTTTATTTGGCTATAACTAACGAAAAACTGCATCCACACACTTTGGCCATTCATAGCATACTGGTTATTCGTCAGGTTGAAGGTAAAGAAAGACATGCGCGTATATCAATATTCGTTCGCTAGTTGTAATTGGTTGAAATACTGCCGTGGTCTCTATGACCGCACGTCTCCGCTTAAGGGTTAAGTATTCATGGAAATGTCAACAAGCAAAGAGCAATGGCCATTCTAGAACTAAGCAGAAACAGACTACGTGTCCTCCTCTTGCGAAAGACATGGCAAGCATAGTTATGAAACAGAATAGCAACGTATGTCTCACTTACGCCGTTGATGAGCGTAATATTTTATTTTAAATATCCCGAACAATATAAACCATCTATTCAAAAATTCGTAATTAAAATGGAGAATTCGAAATATTGTGGTAGCCAAAATTCTCTCGGACAAGAAACTTCTTATTCCTCGTTCATGAAAATCCCTTACAACTGACGCTTTTTACATACCTACAGCATTTTCTGTACAGCATTCTATAATAATAGGGACGTATACGCTATTGTACAAGTTCGCAGTTAACGTATCAAATAATGAAATGCCGGGGGTGCTTAGACGTTACGAGAGCTTCCCACAGACAAACATACATAGCTATCTAGAAGTTGCGCGAATTACAGAGCAGCTTCTTTCTACGTCTTTTATTAGTACTTCACTGTCATTCAGGGGTCCTTTTGTGTCTGTTCGTGTATCTATTTTGTCGATCAAACGCAATGAAAACGTTTGCCTCCTGCCTTTGGAAAGAGGCGATTACAACGGATGAAGGTGCCTGAAATGTGTTATTAAACACACATGTTGTATCCTTTTTATTTAAGAAATAATAGTATTTTTATCTGTTTTTGCTGTAATTCGTGGTGTTTGTCATATTCAATTTTAAGTACTTGTTTTATAACAGCAAAAATCATCGAATTGTGAGAAATACAAAAGAAGTATTGCTACTTTTTTGTTAACTAATAGTTTCAGTAAACAGTGTGGAAATCCTTGGCTATCGCATTGTGTAAGCACGTTTACGTACTATTTTCTCGTTTTTCTCAATTTTATAATAATGTAGAGTTTTTTTGAACTGCCACATATGTCTGTAAGGTAAGATTCACTATGCGAAGACCGCATGATGGTAAGCGGTTACCATTGCCCATCGGTAATACTTTTATTTATTTTGCCAGTAAAATGTTTTCCACAATTGTACATTTTTTCGGTTTAAAGCCAGGATCTTTTGCGAGTAAAATGAATTTATTCAAGGTAACCGTTATTGGTTACATTTAGAATTAAATCCATGCTAACGCAATACAACATGCACATATGTGTCTACAATTCCTCAGAGGTTTCTCTAGTCAATAGAAACTAAAACTTGATTAACGATATAGACAATGCGTATTGTAACGCAATTTACTTTGCTATACACCATTAGTTTACATGTGACGTATATACGGAACAAGTACATTGCTAATAAAGTGATTTAATGCAGCAGGTTATTACACAAATACACATAAAATAATTGAATGGGATATACTTCATTGATTTATAATATCAGTTATTTTTTTATGTAATACATTCTAGGTTCAGGTCTTCTTAGACGCTACAGAACTAAGAAAATCAAATTTTTCAAATGAAGTAATGTATATTATTATTATATAAAATATGGCGGTATGTATTTTCTTTTTCTTAATGATTTGCAGTTTTCGTTTATTCGTCATGAGTGTATTGATCATAAGAAAAAACTCAAAAATACAAATTGCAGCTAAATTCAACTAATCGATTCATTAAAAAAGCCGTCTCTACCGTGACAATGTTCACACATTGCCGTGACCAGGATTCGAACCTGGGTTACTACGGCCACAACGTAGGGTCCTAACCACTAGACGATCACGGCTACAAGAGACTGTGCAAATCAAATATCACCGATTCCTTTTGCATAAACTATTTATTAAGCAACCGCTTTAAACAATTATAAAGGCACACATTGCCAGCCAAGCATGACTATTAACATTCCATTCTGTAAGTGCTCTAGGTGTCTACTCGAGCGTGTGCAAGAAAGTGATAATCATATTACCTGCCACAAGGCACTGAAGAGCGAGAGGTTCTCGTTAAATGAATGACCAAGGCATGTTTGCTTCTTTTACATATCATAAATATTTATCTTTTTACATCTCTTACATTATTGGAAATTCTTAACTATAACGTTTGTAGTGTTATGATGGTTTAATACTTTGTTTAAGACGAAAATTAAAAACTGTATATAGATACGAATACAGAAATATTTTTCGTATATTTGGCATGTCAAAGTTTATTATTTAGGTTACAAGGAAAGCTCATGAAAAGTATAAAAATAGATAGAAACAACGTCGTCCTTTCATAGAACGCAATACAAACAATAGTTACTTTGCCATAATATGGCAAGAAAGATGAGTCCGAACAAGCTACCGGACGTTAAAAAAATGATTGCAATTAAGCTTTTAATAAAAAGAAAATTGACAGCAAAATCTCCTTTAGAAACAAAAATAATAAAGAAGAGAAGAGAATCAAGTATAAGAGATCAGCAACTTAATTGATTGATTGCTGTCAAGGTAGAGCGGTTTTTTTAACGCCCCCAATACTGCCGCCTGCGAAGGCTATTGTATTATTCCTACCTTGATTTCGTTTTACTCAAACAGGTTAGTCAAGTTTAGAAGCCTATTTGGTAAATTTTTGCTCAACAGTAATTCCAATGCGCTTTGCATCACTTCATTGACTTCGTGTTGCGCATTCGAAGAGAATGTGAGAGAATGTTTCTTCCTGCTCATTACAGAGTCTACATAAAGGTTCATCCTTATAGGACCCCATCTTGTGCAAAGGACCTTATACAGCTATGTCCTATTATTAAGCACGTTACTGTCGTAAATTGCATCCTATTTAATGGAAGTAACTCAGCAGTAAATTGTTGTGAGGGTCGTTCCATCATTCGTTTGCTGTGGCTTTGTCCACGTACATGGTTCCAATTTAATTGATTGTTTACGGTCCACACGTTAATTGCACCACGTACTGCATTCTTTATCTGCAATTTCGTTGCCTGCTATACACCTGTGCCCTGACCCCCACATTAAGTTGATCTTGTTGTGTTTAGCCAGAAGAGTTAGGTTTTGTAGACACTCTCATACTAGCTTGGAGGCTAGATAATAATAATAATAATAATAGTTTTTCTGACGACGACAAGTACATTCAGCTATAGAAAAAGAGTTACTAAAGCAGTGTCATCAAAAGGATCCGAGATCAGCTTCATGACAACAAGAAGCTGCTCTTATTCTCGGACCCAAACAACTTAAAAGTAAATTGAAACTGAATTAAGCTTAACCTAAAAGAAAACCTAACCTAAATTCGTGTCTAGTTCCTATTGATAGAAGAAACTATGTTTATGGAAGAGGAGTATAAGAATAGAAGCGAAAAGGAAACGAAGAAGAAGGGGAGATAGAGAGAAACGAACGGAAGCAGAAGCAGATACATACGCTCGCGATCATGACATGGCAAGCGGACAGCAATACAGTTTTCTACGTGATAATCCAATGCTGGTGGAGTTAAGTTCTTTAGTGCAGTTGGGATAGCATTGTACAGTCGAACAGCGTTATATGAGAAAGACCGCTTGAATAGCTCAAGATGGTGAACTGGCGGTGTTAATAGACCCTTGGTCCTGCTGTGCAGGGTGTGTGTATCTGAACAAAAGAGCAACTTTGGGTACAAGTAGCTGGAAAAATTATTTTGAAATAAAACATAGTAGAGAGATAGTCAACTCTGCGTTCCACATTCTGCCATTTGGCCCACCCGAGTGTATGGGATATGTGTTCACGCCGGCGCATCCCGTATATAAACCTAAAACAGGCGTTCTTCACACGTTGCACCCGAAGCCTATCAGTACTATCCAAGCAGGGGTAGTATACATTAATCCAAAAATTAAATCCAGACAGTACTAATGATTGACACAATAGCTTCCTAAGATCACAGTTCAGACACTCCTTGCTGCTGTACAAGATTTTTAGTTTGAAGAACGCACCGCTGACTAGGCGTGAAACGTGCTGTTTAAACCGGAGCTGTGTATCAAGGGTGAGCCCCAGGGACTGGGCACACTCGGAAATGGGAAGAACGGTGCCATCGAGAAATATCTCAATGCTCGGCAGAACTTTAGATCTGGCAAAAGCCCGACCGAATACCATCACCGAAGACTTTTTGCTATTGGCTGTGGATGGCTGTGGATTTCGTGGAGTATGTAAGCAAAAATTTGGATCAGAAAAAAGGTATAGTGGGTTTTTTCTTTGACTTTTCAGCAGCGTTAGGTTCCATTGATAGTAGGTTTGTGACAGATAAATTATTTACGATAGGCATTCGTGGTAATTTGGAAGACAGTAACGGAGTACTGGTAACTACTATAGTATTAATGCTTTATACTCCAGATAATTATAGGCAGATGAAAAGGCCTGTCCTTTAATGAAAGTTCTTTATTAAAAAATGTCGAATTTTCGTTTATGGATACAGACTTTATAAAGACTTGAAGAATTATATGTATTATTTTAATAATTTGAGTCAATAGCTATGCTTGTTCAATTGAAAATTACTGAATTGAATGAAATCATGGGTTTAGAACAAACTATTCATACCATTATTCTGTAGGGAATGCTAAATCTACGAGTTTGCAACATTGAATTCCAAGTACGTTGGTAGTATGAAGGTTAAAAATGGCGACTATCAAAATTAGACATTCCCGCATGTTATACGAGCATTCTCCCTACTCTATATCTCTGGTCTGACCACATACCTAGTGGTTGTCTGATTAATTATGCGGATGCCACTTCTATTGCGATGGTGGGTGATAAAGTTTCGGCGATGGAAGATTCCATATCCCAAATTATTGAGGCTGTGGACAGTTGGTGTAAAAAGAATCCGGTAATCTTGAATATAAAACTGTACGAATAAACTTTCATAGTGCAAACGATCAGATAGTTACCACCAGATGGAGTATACGAAATTCCTAGGTATTTACATTGATACAAAACTTAGCTGGTCGATTATGTCGTTTCTAACCTCAAAAAACCTTCTATGCCATTCTTCGGTTAAAAAGTTGTTTGAGCCGTAATGAACTGCTCCAGGTATATTATTGCATGTCGCAATCGTATCTAGCATATAACATCATAGGGGCAGTGGACATAAATAGAGTGTTTGTAGCAGCGGACAATACGGTTAATATTTGGCATGAAACCTAGAGACACTTGCAAAAACATATTTCGTGAGTTCCAAATAATGATACTTCCTTGTCTTTATTTATATAAATGTGCGCGTTTGAACATAAACAACTTTTTGCAACAAATGCGGACAACCACCAATATCTGACCCGAAATCGCAACTACTTTTGCGTTCCTCGGCATAGAACGACCAAATACGAAAAATCTCCATTATACGCATGTGCCGCAGTATTTAACCGTTTACCACTAACTGTAACGCAGTGTAAATCGAGATAGACTTTCAAAGAGAAATTGAAGCAATATCTTGTAGATAAATGTTATTATGACGTAAAGGAGTTTTATCAGTAGCCGATAAGGCCTTATCTGTTGTATGTGTAGGACTGTGTATGTGTATCCAGGTAGAGACTCCCTTTTTTCTGTTTTATTGCTATAAGTAAATACATATGTATCTTTGAAGTAAACGACGAAACTTATATCGTTTAATGTGATCTAATAGTTAATAAAATTATTATTATTATTATTATAAAAAGAGAGTGGCGCGAAGACTCTTTAGCGATAGTTTGCACATCTGTATTTATATTTGTGACGGCGCTGACCACAGAATCAGGAGCAAACGAATAATATAGCTGTGCATCGTCAGCGTACAAGCAGTGCTTGGGACATCCTACTAAGTTGGATGTGCAGATGCACGCCTAAGACTACAGGTCTAGAGGAAGAGGAAATGCTCTTAAGATGTACCTTCTGAAATCGATTTGAAATGTACGAGCGGAAAAAGGCGACCGTTTCCTTAGTGAAGCTAATGAAGTGCAGAATGGACAGCAGGAGCTGATGATTGATGGCATCAAATGCCTTGCTATAGTCCAGAAGGACCAATACCGTGAGTCATTGTCGATTGCTCTAAATATATCGTCAGTTACATGTACTATAACTGAAGCGAACCCATAGCCCGGTCAAAAACCCGACCAACAGATGATGATATGGTGCTAGAGTCTTTAAGGTAGCCTGCCTCTCAGAGAAAATGCAAATCGTTTTTCCTCGCGGTTGGCGATGTAGACTCTCCAACGCACAATTTTTTCCAGCATAGATTTCTGTTTGAAACACCGTAGTGGCTCCCAGGTACTTTACATACTTTGTAACGCTGCTTCTACTCACAGACACCAACGCTGTAATTAGTACCTTTTTTGTGCTGCTGTACCTATACCAGTTCTGCGTTCTCGCTTTTCCTCCTTCATCATTTCTCCGCTCATCCCAATTCAAGAAAACTTTGTTATAGGAAATCCTGGTGGTTGCTATTTTACTGACCATACCGATTGCGTTTCTAACTACCGTTTCAAGACAGGTGTTCTCCGACTCATGGTGGGTTCTCCAGTTGTACCAATCAGGAACTTAATACAACAAAGCAAGAAATAGGGGGTGGCAAGAATGGGAGCGTACAGATTGAAAACTAACAAATACTGACTGAAATACTAACAAATGAAAAACCCACCACGGGTTCAATAAGCTACTAATTGAAACACGGAAAAAAAATGGAAAGTAGTGTAGTATTACCAAATATGTTATAATAAATGTAATACAGAAAAATTATATTATTATGGACTTGAAAAACAAAAAAACTGCAAAACATTCTGAAAAATTTAAACCACTCATTGTTTATTTTCGGTATTCAGAATACTTTATGGAAAGTGTTGTTACACTACAACACCAACATCTTCATGCCATTCTAATGGCATGAAGATGTTGGAGGGTCTCGATACTATTGTTCCTTTTTAAGTTTAGTGTATTGTTGCTTGAGACGTGTATTCACCTTGTTACGTTATTATGTCATTATAAATAACAAAGTATTAATATCACGCTCCACTTTGCCTTAAAGTGGATATTACCCAAAAATCATTAAAAAGCAATAGCGGGTTATAAGAAAAAATAGATTACTTCGTATCTGTGGTAAAATGTAGGAAAATGCTCTTTCGTTTAGAATAATCTTTGACAGAAAACTATTATATAACGATTTCTGATCTATATTTTTTGTAAACGTGGACCTAAATAATATTTGCACATATGTACATATGTATACCATATATGTAGGTATATTTGAACATGTTGGCTGTATTACTGCCTCCGGAAAGCTGCAACACAATCTCTGTCAATTTTAAATTGGCACAAGAACTATGAAAACTATGGGACATCGATTTGGTTTTAATATAGATTGTATATTTTCATGACTTCAAATGTGTGCCGTGCTAATATCTTCCATGCATTAATCAGGTCAATTCAATACAATTTCACAACTAGATATGTGTGTGTTCTTATACAATCTCTACGAGTCAAATGCGAACATTTTGACTGATTCGAATTCAAATATTTCTTCGACACATTGAAATAAATACTACGAGCCGGTTATAAAGTACAAAACATATTGATATATGGCAACGGCAGACTATTAACTAGTTTGTCTGCGATCTTAAAGTGTCTTCACAGTATATTACTCCTCCGTAAAAGATATATACGCCTTGAGGCAGGCACGTTATACGCTATCAAGAATATATTATTCATAAAGTGAAATTTCTACGCAAAAAAGAAATATGATGGACTTATGCCTCCTATATCTTTCGCAAGTAATAAAATCATAAATAAATTGTAGCCGGAACCTCAAGCGAACATTCCGATGACGAGAATCGATACATGCTACATACCGGAGAACCATATAGATAGGAAAAAAAAGAATAACATTGAGGAAACGGGAATGGAAAGACCTAAATGAAATCAATTGCTACTTTGTACGAGTAAATTGTTAAAAAGATTGATGTTTCTGCCAACGATTTTTCTCTTCAGACGTTTTAGAAACGAGAAAAGTCGGATGCTTACGCGGCAGATATATAGAAGTTGACCATACTCGTAGACTGGCAGAAAAGTAAAGCTGCCGTCGAAAGAAATTAGATGCAATATCTGTATGTGCGTTTATACAATGCATCATTCATAATACTGCTTACGATGTACCACGATTATTGTTGTAGTCATATGTTTCTTACCGCTGTTGTATGTTGTCTAGACACAACGTCGAGATATGTATGTAATATCGTAACAATTTTCCGAAGAACGTTTGGTAGTGATCGAGGAATTGTGTAATTGAATACATCAAAAAAACTAGTAAATAAAGTATTAACATTTGACGTGTTGTTTTGATATATTTTTATTTCATTTGAGGTGAGTACAGCTGCAGCGGCTTTCAAACTATATTGCTTGTCTGACTCCCACTCTGGTTTTTAGTGTGTATATAGTGTGTTCAAACGTGTTTTGCTACAATATTCCTTCGCCGTAAGTAATATTGCGTTTTTAATTATTTAATACCAGCGAATGATACTAGACTGAAAAAACCATGATGTCACAGTCACTGGATCCAGCAGTTGAACTCCGTACCTCTGATTCCCTCACAATCCGACGATCAACTGATCTTACTCCGTTGGCTACTGAGTCTGCAATAATCATTACATAGATTTCCGCATTGGATTCGCAGAATCCTGAAGAAAAGTAAAGAACATTTTTAGTTCTTTGATAAGTCCCAAACTGGGAAGTTAGACAGTGGAAACATATCTCCAAAATTTCATTACAATTCCAATTTTTTACTTACTCATATGTGTTTACAGACTTTTTCACTGTCAACATGTTTTTATGGTAATCTGAAGAGCAATTTTTTGTCTTTTTGCAGACAAACGCAGTTTCGTCAAACTAACCGTTAGTAGATCCACAATCAGTGTTATCAATCTCTTTCTCTAGATGCTCGAACCAAACACCACACCACCAAACACTTACTTGAATCAGCAATCCATCCTGACGGTTTTCTAATTTAAATTACAAGTAAACTGAGTGATTTGCATACATTATTTAATAGGAGAATTATATATCTCATTTTTTGTTACATTAATCACATTTTTGAAGATTACATTATTCTAACGGTGTCCCACATTGTCAACAAATTGTTGTTGGAGCTGTGACGGGAAACCTTGTAATGCGCGCTGCAGAACATCTGGAGAGACCGCCACGACCTCAGTTCTAATATTTCGCTTCAGATCTGCTGTGTTAGACGGTCAATTCTGGTACACCTTACCCTTGAGATATCTCCAAAGGAAGTAATCACAGGCATTGAGGTCGCGCGATCTGGGAGGCCATTGAATGTCCACTCGGTGTGAGATCAGCCGGTTTCCAAACATCTCTCTCAATGTATTCATTGAAGCCCTTGCCGTGTGAGCAGTTGGTTCATCCCACTGAAACAAAGTAGCAACTAATTTAATACCACGTCGATCAAATACAGGCTCAAGAAATGTTGTAAGCATATTTGCGTAATGTCGCGAATCTACACTCAGTATATTTCTTCCTTCATCATCAAAGAAATAGGGGCCAATTATTTCGCAAGAGGCTAAGCCACACCTTGCAATAATCTTCTTGTTTTGCAACGGTCGCTCGAACAACTCACACACACAACTACTGGTGCCCAGTACCGACAGTTCTGAGTATTAACATAGCCACATAGCTGGAAATTGGGCTCATCTGACAAGACAAAATTGTTTGAAACTAGGTCTCTCACAATATTCAAAAGTGCATGGCAACAAAACCTGCGAATTCTCAACCGTAACAAGTTTGTGCGGATGAAGGTTAATTTGCGTGTTTTATTACCGATCTCTGAAAACTACGCCTGATAGCGCAACGCACACGTTCAATATTCTCCAAGGTTCGAACCGTACGTTGCCCTCATGGAGGTCTCTCTTTCATGGCACTAGCCGAAATATCGTTACCCAAAACAGTATTGTATTGCGATTTGGATTATGGTTATTGCCATTAACGTTGAAATGGCGCCGAAATTTGCGCTAAGTGATAACCACTGACTTATTGTTTTTGAAAAATGTCCACTACAAATGCTCGATGTTGTGCGGTCCAGCGCTCCATGATACCTGAAATGCTTCGAGCGGTCTACAGATGTTCTCAAGGGCCGCCGTACCACTTTATGCGATTCTATGTATGTACAACTATGTAGTTACACAACCGTCGGCTTTCTCTGCCAATTATCCTGTATTTAAATCTGTTTACTTGTAATAATTTCCACAGTGCTGACTTTGAATATTCATTCCCATAACATATAAATGCAACGTGTAAATTATCAGCTACAGCTATTTTTTTTCTCCTAGAAGGAAAATATTTTCTGAATCATATTAGTACCTCTTAAAGGCAGGTACTTTTCAAAATTGTCCAGCATCACCGACTTTTAATTTCACAAATACAATCGCTCACCATTTTTCTAATAATCGATACTAGTATTTTAGCAAGTTGTGATGTTCCTAGTTCTCTCATTTCTTTTAAAGCGTTGTAGAATTTTAGTACACATCCAATGGAATACCTTCTTCGAAAGTAATGGCAGTACTAGTTTACCACGATCAGAACATAAACTTCTGATTTATAATGCCCGACCACCTGACTATTTTATTGAAATATATCCTGTAGCATTACAAAACGTTACAGACATTCAAATATATAAATATAAGTAATATCCCACTATAATTCACTAGGTTTAGCCTAACTTCCCCTATTTATAGGTACATGATTGTTCGTAATATCAAAAATAATGCTGTATGTGTTAGGTAATAACTATTCCTTTAATATTATTGATGAGAATATAATACTAATATGTACTTTCAAGCCGCACACGTATTTAAAGTTTGTGTTTATTGTTCCCTCGTTCTAAAAGGATTATCATAATACATCCCTAATGGTTTTTATTCGTGACACACCACTTTAGTTCCAGATGCAGTAAGTTATTGTGTTAATATAAAGCAAGAAGTTTACGGTAATGGAATATTTTAGCGTAGTTAGTAATGAAACTACATTTATTAGGTATTTTCTTTCATAATCTGTAACAGATTTATCGATTTGTATAATGTATTTAAAGGCTCATTCAGGAAGATGTACGTAATTGTATTTCTACTTACAATTAGTTTAATTGCGCCTCTTAAAGGCAACTATCGTTAGAACTTAATTTGAAATGAATATGTATATAAGCACAATAAACGATAATACAAGTTACGAAGTTAATTTTTATCTGCGGACTATAGGACTAAGTACACAAATTGTAAAGCGAAACTGGTAAGACCGTCTTGCTTCAACTCTTTCTTAGTAATTTGTTCAAACATACTCCTAACACAAAAGCATCATTGTACATATGTTAAAGGCACCACATAAACCACAGTCAAGCCTATTATTTTTAGAATAAATATGCAGATTTATGACATTCACTTTTTTCTAGTATATTACAATTTAAAAACAAATGCGATCGACAGCACGAAAGTAATGATATTCAAATGGCTTTCATTATCAACAGTCTACGCTAATTTGCAGTTATTGATTACTTGGAAATTTCCCTAATTATAGCATATGTTAATCCAACGTTATACTGCAACTATTGCAAAATCATTACACACAGACGAACAATTCACGTTCATGATGATGTGTCTATGTACTTTGCTATTATCAAAAAAAAAATTGAAAGGCGTCTATTAAGATAGAAATTATCACGACATTTGATTGATCGTAGCAAGCTAAAACAACAAAGTCATTTCCCAAACCTTAATTTGGAAATGGCTATGACTAGTATTGTTATGTTTACCTTCTAACGTTTTGTTTGGTAATGAATTGTTCAAATTTTTGATATTCTCCAAAGAAAATTTATCCGCAGTTTTCCAATTACCTATTTTCGACTAAGAACAACTACCCACCACCATAAATTCTTCAGAATATCGAGCACCACATATTTGCCTTTAAATTTATCGCCATATCTGTAGGTAACGGCAAGATTTGATTTTACTCCAACTACTGCTGCACAAATTTTATGTTCTGTCGCCCATCTTATAGTTTGTGTCTCAGGCATTTGGGCAAATTAAAGATCCTTCAAAAAACAATGATTTCCACTGCATCAGGATAGGAAATTGTGCTCCGGTCCATAATTCCTCCGCTTTGAGATCTTCGTGATATTAATTTGAGTTCTTTCATCACAACGTGTCAATAATATCAAAATTCATTAAGTCCGTCCAAATCAAAACGCTGTTCTTTGACAAAAATCTCATTTACCGACTTTCCTTCCAGGCAACGTGAAGCCTTACGAAACTTACGTTGTCTTGTCTGTATCTGGCAATCAAAATCGTCTTTTCGTCCTCATTTTAATCAACAAATACATGAGGTAGTCTTCTCCGTATCCTATGTACTGTCCTAATGAAGACTTTAGTCAATGGCATTATCATGACATTTCTTCTCATCTACATGATAGAGTCTTCCTTACATTTTTTTTCTATAATTTTTCTTGTCCCGCACTGCATAATTACTTTCTCTTGAAGGATTAGAAATTTCTCCTGAAGTAGTTCTAAATTTGCTAAATCATGGATTTTTATTTTTTTTTATTATGATGACGTCATTCAAAATATCCTGCACAATACAAGGTAATGAGAGAAGAAACAGAAGAACATGCGAGTTAGTTGTTCAAGAGTTTATACAGACGAAACTTTATAACCTTAAATACAACAATTATTTTGGTAGTTGCAATTCAGTTGTTTTTGTTTTTTGTTTACACAATTTCTTCAGTGGATAAAAATTGCCATTTAATTCGCGTCAGTTAATGAACAACTAGCCATCCCTGTCAACTGTCAACAAAATTATCTATAGATAAAGAAATTCAGTGATATATAGGATTATATTTACAATATCCTGGACAAATTCAGATATTTTTTAAATGTAACTTTATAATGATCAAAATGCTTATATCACTGTATTTGCAGTTAAAGCTTCCATTATACAAAATGACATAAACGGGGATTTTATTATACGGCTGAATTTGGCTGAAACTTATTGGCACTAATAGCAAAGGGACGAGATGGGGCTAACTTTGATCCCCATTGAGTAACCACCTTATTTTATAGGCTCTAACTCCTCCGATTGTCCGAAGTTTATGACTTACTTATTTGATGCCATCCAATTACCACTTAGCGTTCTTAATCTTAGACCTAAGGGCAAGCCGATAGTTAAAAGCGCAGTGAAATAGATGATGGTGGTAAGATACGTTAACGCTATTATTAAATTATGATTAGATTTCCAAGTTTTTACAAGTAGCACTCTTGTTACATTACATTACATACATGAGCTAATAGTGGTTCATTAATTAAATGGAAATTTCACTCGGGATCTGTCTAGCTGAATAGCAATGTCATTCGAGATTTGTCAATATCACATTAGATAGACTAGTACAGTGAAATGTTGAAGAACACGAAGATTTTGTCGCATTTTGTGTATTTTCAACCGACACCGTAAGGCATAAGGCAATCGATAAAGAATAAGAAGTACATATGTACATATGTAAGTCCGCATGTATGTAAGTACATTATTATGTATTTATGTATATATATTTTATAGCTGACCAGTCGTCTTATACCGCAAATAAGTAATAAGTAGATATAAATAATGCGCATATACATATGTATGTATGTACGTATATTAAAAAGAAAATTGAAAACAATTTCGAGTAAAAAATACATAATCTTATTAAAGGTAAGAAACAAAGAAACAACAACGAATAAACGTGTGTTAGTAAACAGTATAAACATAATTACGAATATTACGTCAAGGAAAGATACAAGAAATGAAAAAAACAATTCCAATGCAACGAAATGAAAAATAAAAAAATATTCCAGTGTAACGAAATGAAAGCCTAGCTCGATTATCCGAGAAAGTAAAGTAAATTATTAGTTCACATGGTGCTCTTTACTGTGCCAAACTGTATAATCTATAATATCAAAGGCTTCCACGGTCCGAGTCTCTATTACGAAGGTTTCCGGGTGTTCACTGTATCGTGATTGGTAAAATATATACAGTACAAAAAATGCACAAGATATACAATTAAAAATTCGCCGTTTCGCCACTAATGTAAGCTCACGGTAACTCGACGTGTAAACCACGCTAGAGCCGCAAATCTTCTGGTAGGTGCGAGATGTCAGAAGGTCATGGTAACTCGAGATGTGTCAACCACAAAGTTTGGTGATTGAACGAATCACCAACGTTTGTTAAAGGATTACGCCAAAAACACAGTTGTGTGCAATCATTCCAATTGCGAATAAATAAATAATGTGTCGAAGTGGATGCGCACATTTTCGAACACACTTTCTGAAAGGGGTATGATAAAGTTTTTATTTTCTCTAGTCGTTTGCAACCATGTTTTTTGGGATTACAGCGCAATCTGTTACTAATCGGAAAACAAGTTAAACGAAAAGTACATATTTGATGGCGTAGAATGCGAATCTGCAATACCAAACGGGGGTCCTATTTAAGATTTCAAAATTGTCCCACTTTGGTGGGGTGAGATGGGGGATCACGTTCGGCACCTGTATGAGCCCCCTACATTATTACAAATCTGTTTTTGATTTGATGAAGCGTTTTAGAGGAATTCCCTTGTCTCAAGATAAAAACTCACCCAGTACCTATATAAGCTGGTTTTACAGGCCTTTAAAGCTCATGGTTGATAGGAAGTTTCTACAGTTCTTCCATCCAGTTCTTCAATTCTTCTGCGTTGGGATCTATGTTCTACCGTTTTTTCCAATCCGTTACACCTAGAACTCCTGTCTGCCATCACTGCTTCCAGACTTTTTTTTTTGGTCTGCCCGTTTTCTTTTTTCGTCCGCATACTTCTTCCAGTGCTCTTCTAGTAAGTCTGTGCTCCTGCATTCTGATCATATGACCCAACCATCGCAGTGTTTGAAATTTGACCTACTGGTCTATGTTACCATGCTATATTGGCTTCTTTTTTTCGTTCCGCCAAATATCCACCTTCATATTTTTCTTTCCCACACTTCTATCTTCATTTCATTCTTCTTTGTCAACGTCTAAGCTGCATATTCTGACCTTCGCTGCTCTCAAAAGTTCTTTAGACTTTAAATAATCTCTTCAAGGAAGCCATTGCTTTACTTGCTTTGCTTAATCTTTAATCGCTAGTCCCAAGTATTCGAACTGATTTGCTTTTTCAAATTTATGTTTTTATGTCTGTTACAATATTGATTGTTTCATTATTAGATACTTTATTTTATCTTCCTTTAAACGCAACTCTGCTCTAGAAGCTCTAGCTGCTAGCAGCGTTCACTATTTTACAGAAAGTTTTTTCTAGTTCCTTTTTTGACCTAGTTATTAGTAGTACATCATCAGCATAGGCAATTGTTTGGTGTTTTCGCTGGTATATAACTGCGTTGGTATCTTACTGTCTCTAAAAACTACTCCCAGAACTAAATTAAATAACACTGTTGATAGTGGATTCCCTTGTTTTAGACCAGTCTTAGCTCTGAAACTGTGGGATACTCTATCTGCCGCTGCGATTTTGTTTTGATTGTTTAACTGTGTTATTTTCACTAACCTGATCAGTTTGGTTCCTTGCTATTGAGTCATAGGCTTTCTTAAAATCAACAAACAATATGAGCAAATACAGGTTTTGTTCGTAGCTTCGGTTTTGTAGCATTTTCACTGAAAACTCTGATCTGTTATTGATTTATACTCCTTCATATTCTCCTACCAGTTTACTTTGGAAAGGACTTCTGATAATTTCTGCCGAAACTTTGTATGTAATGCCAATCAATGGTATTCTCCTGTAGTTTTCACAGTTAGTTTTATCTCCTTTCTTCAGAATAGGGCATATCAGGACGTTGCTGCATTGCGTTATTGTTCGTTTCATATCCGTTTTACTAAGGTAGTGATTGCATCTCTTAATTTACCTCCTACATATTTAATACCTCTGGCAGAATGCCGGTATCTCCTGCACTTTTGATCTGTTTTAGTTTCCGACGCTCTTCGTCTATCTCTTAGTCGGTCGGTTGTTCAACTCGTGTTTGTTCGTTAATGTTTGGTATTTTGGAATTCTCACTGTGTTCTCCAAACTTCTCACTATATAGAACTTCATTGAAATACTCCACCTGGTAATTGGTTAGGTAATAAGTATCTACACATATCACCTATACGTTCACACTTCACCTTAATTGGTGTATAATTCGTTATAGTAAAAGACAGAAAATGATTACTGAAACGACTGACAACTAGAATTGCAGAAAAATGCTTAACATGCACTTAGTACTAATTCCACTTAATTTGTCACAACTTCATTATTCTAATAGTATACTAATTTTGAATGCGAAGCTGAGTTTTATGTAAATATAAAACTTCATACTATAATTACAGCGCAACGTTATGAAACATGCTGTCGGATTTTAAACTGATTTTTAGTGTTAATCCAGAATTTCTCCAGCACGTTACACCGCTTTACACTTTAATAGAGTAAATTAAGGCATCACTTATTCATGTGATTATAACATAGGGCTGATGTAAACCCCCGCAAACATACTTCATCACTTAAAGGTTATGGAATAGTGTAGTCTCCTGCAGGAAGCTTTCATCATTTCAGCAAGCGATGGCTACTTAAAATGCAAAGTATGTGGATGCACGCCCTGATAATTAACTTAAAATACTTCTTCAACGACGTAATTATTGTCGTTTCCTTGGAAATGTGTTAGAATTACATAGTGTAGCTACATATGTTGCACTAATATTACTACGAGTAGCTTCTCAGTTATTACATTATACTTATTACACTTGTTTTTAGAAGTTTTGTGTGCTATATTATTCTGGTATGACATTTTCTGTTACGTAGTTGATTATAATTGGTTTATAAATATATCGCCTTTAAATAAATAATGCGTTTAAATAATAAAATTATTCGATTATATTTAGAATAACGTATTAAGTTGCTGACAGCCTCGGATGCTTTATTTGCAATAAGTGAACGTACATATACATATATGTACCATAGCTATTCCCAAATATATTTCCTAGATTTGTTAGCTGTGAATGTGCTTCTTAATACTCTTTTGTGAAAAGTGCTCTCGAGATTTCTACAGCACTGCTTCATTTCGTTTTGAAGTTCCTTGTCGTTACCTAACCTCTTTTCCAAGGAGCAACTTCTCAGCTGGTTGAGCAAATAGAAGTATGACAGGAAGAATAACTTTCCACTTGCTTTTCATTTGTCAGACATTTTGGTGGTTTACAGTATGCAGTACTATGCTGTCGCGCAACAATGTGTTCCTTACTTTAGTGAGAAAGTGTAATTCATTTTTTCCGCTTAAAATAATTAAAATTTATACGAACTCCCTAGAAATTTTAATAGACGCGAGTATATTATTTAAATCCAGAAGTGTCTGTAATTTACTTCATAAAATTTTTACAAAAATACCGTACTCGAAAAGGTTGTATATAAACGTTGGTTCAAGATTAATCCGCCAATATTTTCTATGTATGATTGACAAGATAATGAAGCATAGAGACATATCACAAGTTACTAGAAGCAATAATGTTTGCAACTTCGAGACACGTTCTATCTGTGGAAGTAAAACGAAAAGGCCTGCCCAAACTGGAACCAAAGCATTGGGTGTCAAAGTTAGGCCACAAAATCTATACAATAGAAGCAGCTTGCATCATTAGACCATCACTGTAGTCGAAAATATGTTATTAGATATCTCAGACTATACAAGAAATGTGCCAACGGTGACTATCCAACTATAGTATTCCTTGCTGTACAGATTGTGTGTAAATATGTGTTTCCGTGGCTGTATTACAACAGTATCTGCTTTCCTGCTTCCTTAAAACCCGCTTAAAAATTATTGGTCGTGCCAATTCATGTAGGAGCCATGTTTATACAACGCTGCACTTAAATTGGTCTGCATCCTACGCCAATACTCGAAGAAGATCCATCATGATTTTCCCATGAGCCTAGATTAGATAGATAGATCCATACGCGACTATTACGACACGAAATCAAGAATGCTCTCAGGAAGAAGTAGGCAACCTACCCTCCCAACTTCTAGTCTTGTTGAGGGACTACACAAACACAGTCCTCTGAAGAGAGAACCTCCTTCCAACTAAAGGCGGACCATCAAATCCACCCTGTGAACGCAAGTATATAACGAGCTAATACAAGACGGGCCCCTATGGCACGTCTTATAAGGATGTCCGCTCAAACGTTCGTATTGGATCAGCCGCCACGATTGCGCAGCCAGAGGTTACGGCAAATCGCGAAAAGATAGGCTGGATCGTAAGAAAGTTTGCATCTCGCAGATGGCTTCGTGAAGGAATCTAGTTTGACCATCATCCGGAACGGACCAAATCTGTTGACGATGGGCTACCACCAAAAGCTATTCCCAGGAAGAAGCATCGTTGTCGTTCCTTTTGTTCTAGCAACTAGAGAAATTTGGTATGAGCTGAACAACGGCGTCGCAGATACCTTGTCTCTCGAGAGAGCGATAAAGAGGCAAATTAGACAAAATCCATTTTAAACTGTATAATAGTGTGTCATGGTCTCCTTTGAATATTTAAATCTTGCATTGCTCTCTCCGAAATCTGTCATGTGCATGAGAGACGTTATCGGGACTGGAATTACTGCAGTAAGCCAACATTACCAAAGAGACAGGATACACATATAGAAGTGATGACATGTAACGGATGAAGAACTAACCAAATGTCCCAACAGAGAATGATAGCTTCACCTGTAAAATTGGAGAATTTACCCACAATAGCCCTTGTTGTATATATAAATCGAGTGTGTGCACGTGTTTACATGGCCATGTTACAACTTCATCTAGCAGTAAATAATGTGGCATCAATAATGTCTCAACAGCTTAAATAGAGGATCTAAATTTCAGCCGTAAAATTTGATATCTCTCTAGAAATCGGTAGATATTCATAAATAAGACTTTAGTGCCCATTCTCATGATGTCACTACTACTATGTATTATTTTATTAGAAATTTGCGACAAATGTAAGTGAAACTGTAAATATAACGTATTATTCTCAAGTATGTATTAGGAAATTTATCTACAAATTATATTTTGCGATATTTTTTTCCTTATAGGATCTAACAATTTATTTTCTTTAATACTTAGGTTTTCATCTAAATATGATTATAAAAATTAGTTTACATTTTTCTATTTATAACTAATACATATATGACAAGGACGCTAAACATGTACGACTCTCTTTTCTTGCCAATTATGCTATAATTTGGTATTTTACTTTGTATGAACTCTGTAAATTCTTAGTATTTCAGTATATTTCATTCTGGTATAGAAGTAATCCCGTTCTTAAAACTTTCCTCATTGTTGAATAGCAACAGTGTGCGTACAATACTTTGTAAATACAATAAATAACATGACTGGAATAATGTGCCACCATAATATAAATTATACAAGGATTTCAGTTCGACAATAAATTAGAATAGAAGTTTAATATGCTGGCGTACTGATCCATTTATTATGATATGCCATCTGCCTTTTACAGAATATGATTTAAAAAGTTCATAAATACATATAAAAGATATTTTATGCAACCGCTTCCTTAACAGATTCTTCGTTTTCTATTTACTTGTCATCTACGGTACTAAATGTATTTTTAAATAGTGCCACAGATGATAACAATAAGATAGACTCAAATCGTCGGCTTAAGATGCAAATGGCTGAACTTCAGTTTTAGCTCAAAACAAAGCTTTAAATTGTCAAAATTGCCGCCACAAGACACTACTCAAATCTGGCTTATCTCAAACGATATTTGTTTTATTATCTTTGTACTTTCTTAGTTTTATTTTTGCATCTCTTGAATAATTTTTGATTTTGGAGTTAAGCCAGTTTCATCTTAAGCCGACGAAATGTATGAATAACTTGCAATTGAATGATGAAATAGAAGAGCTTCAACTCAAAACAGGGAGTAGTTTTTTGGCAAGGAATTTGGAACCTATAATTTTGGCCCACTGTTTTGAGGTCCAATTGAGGATCATATCCAGGCCAGTTTTCAATCTGCGAAACGTGAGTTCTTGTCATCTAGAGGTTGTTTATATTACCTACTGCATTATCAGTGCGGCTTGCCAAATTTTCCCCAGGAAGTTTGGGAAGATTAGAGTTTGATAGAGGATGGTACTCTAAAAGTAGACTATGCGAATAATAGTAATTGTTTTGGAAACAGAGTCATCACTGTCTTACAGACGTAAGTTACATTGAAGAAGACAACTTTAAAGGACTTTGTTGCTTTAGAAACCCAACTCACCTATCTAATAGCTTCACCTAATAGCAATAGCTAAAAGTCAATAGTTAGGCAATCGCAAAAACTAACATGTAGATTAAATCAAGGTCAACCCAATGTAGATAAGTAAACTATTAATGAACTTGGGTGAAAATATGGAAGTGAAGAGAGAATTCTTAGGTGGCTTCACAATCAGGCTAAGTAGGAAATATTATAAAACTCACAGAGAATATCAAAGTGGAAAAATGACATCGATTAGGCAAACAAGACTTCTAATAGTGGTAGTTGAGATGCAGTTAAACTTGGTGCTGTCAACACTTTATCAGATTTGGCGGCAGCGATTGATTTTGTCAATACCCGGAATCCGATTTTTTTCACCCACTTTACGTCAAACAAGGTCTTCTCTCTGACTGCACGTAAGCCATATCCTCAGCTTTGTCAACAATGTTACACTACCACGCTGGTTGTGCTCTGAGGTAATCTTCCACTGTTGCCCTTTTTTCGGTTAGTTCTAAAAGGTTTATTAATTCCCCAAAAAATGATAGCCCGGCTTATTTGCTAAATGGACTTGAAACTACTTTTTTACTTTAGTGATTCCACACAAGATGGCGACATTAGATGGCACCAAATACTGTGGCGACATTACTTGGACATATCCAAACTAAAAAATTGAATTGATGTGTCCACACTGGTTCAACATTTTTTCTTCAACATTTGATTTTAGTCGTTGCTTTTGGCTTGCAGTTTGTTTCTCGCTCCCTCACTACATTGTGGATCTAACCTAATATTGCAATTTCCAACTATTAATGTATCAGACGTCTTAAGTAGAATTGAACTCTTCGAACCGAGCTGCTTTATTAACCATTCTTGCGTGATGCTGAATCATAACAACTAATAGGAAACGACAGCTCATTATTATTTCTTCTACATATGCTAGATATACTAGGGTCTCCACGGCCGAGTGAGACATAGGGAGATTTATGTATTCTCGCTTTTCGGTAAATATTATCTCCTTAATACTACTTCATCCAAATTTAAGTGCCGCATCTGTCTGGGCTAACAATGAACATTTTCACAATCGTAGTACAAAAAAAGTCATTTTAATAAAACCAGAAAATTATTATTTTTAAATCTATTGCAAGTGAATTCCTAATAAGGATTTTGACAGGTGCAATAGGTTTAAAAATAATAATTTTCTGGCTTTATAAAAATGACTTTCTTTGTAGTATGTTTGTGGAAATGTTCATTGTTAGCCCAGTTATAATGTGCGCCACTTAAATTTAGATAAAGTAGTATTATGGAGATAATATTCACCGAAAACCGATTTTATGTATTCTCGCTATGTCCCACTCAGCCGTGGAAACCCTGTATACGTGTGCAATTCACAATATCAGCCCATACTACTATGCCGTACTGTCGATAACCACATCGTGCTTAAATCTTTGCAGTAACGAAGGCATACACCCACTGTTCAACAAATCAAAATTTATGCCTTACCTATACCCGAAGTTAATCCTAATTCACCAGAAAATAAAATGTGCTCACAGTCTACTCTCCCCTAAATGCCGGGATCCAGCTCGGGTACCAATACTGCTTCCCAGACATGCAATTCTCACATTCTGAAGAGTACACCGGGCGGAACCGAGAAATTTTTCTGTGTACAATAGTTTACTTCCACAATGCACTCTGAATTCTACTCAGCGGATGCTTCATACGTGGTACGATTTTTCGGAAAAACGGACTTGCTAAATGCATTTCCAGTAACTGGCTCCCTCTCAAACTTGCTTAGTTAGCGCTATCTATGTTTCTTTTGCAATACACGCGTTTTTTTTTGTAAAAAAACATTTGCCGATTGTGATAGTGCGTTTTTATATTTCCACGATAATAGCATACAAATGTAGAACTTACGTCACACATTATTGAAGCTACTGTACACCAACGATTACGTTTGTATCTCTTCGCGATTGGAGTATAAGTAATGTACATATAAAATTACGTTATGCTAAACCTAAACTGCAGACAAAATTGTTTACTCCAATACAGATAAGGTAGCGGAAGCAACTGGTTGATAATCTATAACATAATTTTCTCCATCCCTTTGACAGGTTTGAGCATCGTTATTTTAATGGATGTACAGATTTTGCAGTTTTGTAATTCTATTTACGGCATGTTCAAGCGAAGTGCATGTAATTTTAATATCTTTCTTGACTTATACCACCACAAACTGTAGTTTAAAAAGAAGCTAACAAGTTTAGCGAAACTTTAAACAGAACAGCGAAACAGCGAACCTCCTTCAGTTGCAAGAGTTCCATTCATTATTTTCGGACTAGAAAATAATGATTTCATATACTACAAGATATAATCCGACCGTAATGAAACTGCCATTTAGAATTTTTCTTCTTTTAAAACAATATAATATATTTTTCGGAAAATTTATATGTACATGCGTATGTATGTATATCAATTTTATTATCGTGGCGAATTGAAGAATATTAATTTATTTTTCTAGAAATGTAAATATGCAATTTCGTTCATATCCCGCCAGAAATTTGCACGGTGTCGCGAGAAAATGTAATATTAATACTTAAGCCAGTGGTTTGGGTATCGTCAAATGAAATGAATTCCAGACACTTTTATATTGCTGTCTGCCAACTGCTGCCTCAGATTTATTAATCTGGGGACAACTTTTATTATGATTTTACAGCAAAAAGCACACCCATATTTGTCTTAGTAAAGGTTTCAGAGTATTCTTTTCCTGTACGTACATATAACTTTAGTAAATGTTATGATACTCGGGAATTGCTTTCTATCTCAAGTTACAAAATGTAACCGTATATTATTATTGGATTAAAAATCAATTTATTTCAAAACTTCAGTTCACGTAACAATATTTTTAAGTGGAAGAAATTGACATAATTATTATCAAATAAATTTAAAAAGCAAGTAGCCATGCCTATCAACAAAATTATTTATAAAAATTTGACTAAGTTATTATATTAGCACGTCCTGAATTTAGGAAAGATAATTTAAGCAAAGCAAGCAATTATGAGATAATTGGCTAATAGCTAAATTGTCAAACTGGACAATATTAAAAAAAACGGTTCCCTAATTATCCCTACACAGTAGTACATATTATAACCGCGTAAACTGATTCATTTAAGCAAAAGAAAGGCAATATAACTCTGGTTACTAACTAATCACAAATATGACCCATTTTACACACATGGGCTAGAACTGGATCCAGATAAGTCTGAAACCATCATCATGAAAGGAAGAAGAAAGAGAGAGACCATGTTACCTTTATCTTGCAGAGAGTGAAGTTGGTTCCGGTTACGAGGGGAGTCAATGGCCGCGTTCGTCAGACACAATCGTTAGGCAACTGTTGGCAACAATTCTGGTGAACGTTGACTTATGTCATTTTATGCTGCAAACGTGTTTAGTAAGCGGTCGCCATTTATCCAAGCGTAAAAAAAATATGCTTATTGCTGCAAACGGTAATCAGTATTTGAAATAATGGCGGTAGCACGTGTGTATTCGTTCGAAACAATCAACATGGCAGTATAGATCGGTCACCAGATACCTATACAACTGTCAACATGTTCGTCAACCTAGTCGCAAAACACATTTGTCTGCTGTGGTCTGACGAACGCACCCATTGACGAAATAGGATCCTTTGGAGCACACGTATTGATGACGACATATATAAAAATACGACAAATGTAGTGATGACGACAAATAATGTCGAACAGAAACCGATCTGTCTAACGAGTATCAATGCGAACGTAAAAGGCCCTAACAGTAACAAAAGGATAGTATCGAGCAGTACGTTATACAGCATAATACTATACAGGGTGTCCCAGCAATAAAAAGACGGAGTAGCAGCAATCGCAAGCTGGAATGCTAGAAAAAGTAAATCAAAAATATAAAGTTTCTATTCGTACACAAACAAGAAAAAAAAAAAAAAGAATTCAATGGTCTTACGCCGGGCCTGGACGAGCGTGGCACAAAGCGAACCAAGTCTGCATCCAGGCATGTATCATTTCGAATCAGCTGTGCGACGTACATACGATAGATATACAGGTATTCAGTCTGTTCCAAGCTGTTGGATCGTTCATCCTTCAAGAAATATTCTGAAAAATGTTCTCCAGCAGCTATTAAAATTAATTACGAGATAAATTAAATAAACAATTATTAAAATCAGCTATAAACTGCAAATTTTAGCGCAATAACTCCTATTGTTTAGAAAAACAACACCATGCAGTTGTTCACTGCCACTGAAAAAGTTAGCCAGCTTTGTAGAAGGCAATCGATCATCTCGGTGCGCTCTTGATATTAGTTGAGCTACTACAGTTGGCGAAGCGCCTTATGAATAGTTTGGCTGTTGGTTTATGAATTCCCACTTACATACATACGATTATAAATTGTTTGCAATTTATTCTTTAGTGTCTCGACGAATACAAACATACATTTAGTCAGGTTCGTAATATAACTTTTTAATACAAAAATGTCGCACGCAAATTAATAAATTTATAAATTTTTCATTTCTTCATTATTGTAGTATGTTTATGTGTGATCCTGTTCGGCATTACATATTTATTACTCCGTTCTTTTATTGCTGGGACACCCTGTAATTAAGAGTGCCAAACACACTGGCTGAATGGGAAGTAAGATGGGAGTAGCAGTGAAAAAGAGCTCAGCCGATCAAGCATCTAATGAAAGACCTTCTATCGTGGACCTGTAAGCACCGTTTTGTGGATTATTGGACAATGCTGACCAAGGTAGCTACTATGGTCAACCTGACACTGTAAAACACATTACTTTTGACGGTGGCAGGGAATGCGAGATCAGACGCTTGGCACAAGGCAAACTTGGGAATCTAATTACTCGCTAATGCCATAATGTTAGGGCCCGCAGCCAAATGGAATATCATACACACTACTTAAGCGATGCGCCCTTTAGTTTACCACTATTGTTACAAATGCACATACTATGTACGTCTTTTGATAAATAGAGCAATTGTTCGATGTTTACTCTTTGAACTTGCAAACACAAAATCCTATGAAGCCATATTGTTCTCTCTACAACAAACATACGTACACTTTTGGTATACGTACATACGTATGTATGTACATCGGTTACATCATCGGGGGAAAAACATCGCTAGACACAATCGTACCGTTCTTTGTGAATTCTTATCGAAAAGTTCTCTTTTATAAATATAATATAGAGCACTCATCCTCTTTTACCGGAAGTGCTACCATATATTCTTGCATATACTACTATCATGTCTGTTTGTGGAAACTTCAACTCTCCCTTACAACCGTCCGCGGTATAAAACTGACATTTATGATGAACCACCATCACTTCCGTTAGAGGCGGATGTAGGTCGATTTTTCAAAGTCGGCTTCGCTGTGGGTGGGTTTATCATCTTTTCAATGCAAAAACTGATAGTATGGCGAGTTCAAACTTTATCAGTATTACAATCCTCTCCACCGCGTAGCTTGTTTTTCTCCCTCTATTGATGAAGCTTCGTCTGGTGTTACGGCATATAATACACTTGTGCTGAGGATATTTTGTGCTACACAATAACCGTTGACGAAGTAATCCGTTACTCGTGCGAATTACGAGCATTAGTGAAATTATGTGTATGCCCATTTTTCAGTAATACCTGCCAAGAATTGCCAATACATTTTACACAAGCACTCATCGCTAAGGTTTAAAACATCACATTCACATGCTGATTTCAGTGCTGTTATAGTAGGCACTTATGTATATGTGCCTATGTAAGTTTTCTAAAATGCAGTGATATATTCAGTTGAATGTTTTTTTTTTGCTTTTATCCTCTCCAATAACAAGTAATATACAGACTGACCCATCAAAAACAAAACAGATGAATTATTACTGAAACGGAAATGCTTTGAAAAAAATGCCGAAACACGTCATTTTTTTTTTGTAGCGGGAGCACTTGCGTTTTGTAAATTTAACCTCCCCCTCTACCTCTTTCCTTATCATCATAGAGAATCTTTATAACGATATCATACTTGTTAGATTTCATTCTATCTATCGACAAAAACTTAACGAAAAGCTTTAATTCAACATTAAATTCTCTTTTGCGAAAGTATACAGAAATAAATGAACTTTTGCATTTGGAGTTATTCTATGCCATACTTAACGGTAATTTAGCTATGAAAGAAATTCTGCTCAAAATTTGACGGTATTCATTAGTAATACCTTGTTGCAGTTCGTTTGAACTAGTTAGTCGAGTTTTATAAATTTCAGTTTTGAGATGGCCTCACAAAAAGTAGTCTAACAGCGATAAATCGGACGATCCTGCTGGCTATTTAATGAAAACTTTCCTTTTTATCCATTGCCCAGGAAATTTTTCATTTAAGTACTGTCGAACAGGTTGAGTGTAGTGCGAAGGAGCTCCATGTTGCTCCTATAAAAAAAAATAACGGGTTGGCACTGTACTGTCAGCGTTCTCAATAGTGTGTAGTCAACATAGGATCTATGTTGTTTTCTAACAATTAGAAGTATGTATATTTCTCCGTTCAAATCGGCATCTAAAGAAGAAAGCTTCAACATTCAACCACTTAAATATTGTAGGGATGTAACTTATATGTATTTTATCAAAATTGTTAAGCGCTGGTCCGATTTACTCCTGATGAGGCATCTATTGTTCTTGTACTTGTAGGATCGATGGTAACGTGTCCAATTTTCAATTACTTCTTCTGCAATTGAGCAAAGCAATAATGTCCAAAAAAAATTTGCTTCTGATGTTGTGATTAGTAATGTCGGAGTTCCTCAAGGATC
>SMLS01065384.1:0-60562 GCA_004785975.1 Popillia japonica
CATTCTGGTTTTTATGTAAAATGTTTTGTTTCTGTACAAATTTCTCTATTCTTGTGTAGACCATTTTTTCGATTATCTTAGAAATAACAGCCATATTGCCAGTTTCTGTTTTCTAAAATAAATTACACGAATGCTGAGATGTATGATATGCATTTCGTTTACGGTCTTGCCAATGGAAATCCACGTGCTGCTAGACGTCTTTATAATCGTTCTTCATAAAGAACCGTACATCCCGCATCATTCAATATTTGCCCGTCTTCCCCCACGTCTTAGTGAAACGGGAAGTTTTAAAAAACTGACGACTGATAACGGACACCCATTAACCCCATAAACATTAGTCAGTCCACAGTTTGGAGAATAATGAAAGATCAATTGTAGTATCCATATTACATTCAACGGGTGCAGGCACTTTTGCCGGCAGATTTTCCGCAAAGAGTGGCTTTTTGTCAATGGATGCAACACAAAATCCTAACTATTTGGCTCAAATATTCTTTACCCACCAGGCTAATTTCTCTAGAAACGCGATTATTAATTTTCATAGTAATCACATATGGGCCGAAGACAATCCGGACAAAATAGGGAATGCCCGTCATAAACATCAGTTATCTGTCAATGTGTGAGCCGGAGTTGTTGAAGATCACTTGATAGGTCCACATTTCTTACCGATGCGGTTAAATGACGACGTATACCAGTAATTTTCTTGAAGAGAAGCTACAATTACTGCTGGGAGAAGTTCCGATGCAATTAAGATTACAAATCTATTTTATGCATGACGGTGCTCCAGAGCATTTTAGTTTAGTTGCTCGCAAATTTTTGGATAATACGTATCCAGATCAGTGGATAGGACGGAGAGCCATAAACTTCGAAAATTGAATCCAAAAATTTTCAGTAGTAATATCCCTAGGACAGTGATAATCACGAAATAATTTTATTAGTTTCCGAGAGCACGTTGCTTGGTAACATCCCGACACCGTAGGCGGAGGGATGTTACCTAAAGAAACGTGCTCGAGGAAACTAATAAAATTATGAGAATTTTTCTCTGTCCGTGGGATATTTGGTCAGAAAATTTTTGGCTTTTTCAATTAAGGTTAACATTTATTTATTAAAAGAACAATTATTGAAAGTACAATTTGAGAAACTAAATGAGCTTGCAGAAGTTGCTGAATTTGTTTCCAATTTATTTATATTTTCACTATTTAGTTCTCCAAATCGTGACATTTCGAAAATTAAATTTGAAACTGTCAAGTTTTACATAAGCAGTGATATGACATTAAGTCAGGTGACAGCCGGGGTGTTATCGCTAGTGATAACATTCCGGGGTAGTTATCAGTATAATCAAATGTTGATTGGATATCCTGATACATGTGACATAAAAGGATTAATTTTGATTGAAAATTGAATCCAAAAATGTTCATTACAATTTTTGAAAATTTTATTTGCACAAAATCTGTTATAAAGTTGTTGATTAATTAAGGTTGATTATTAATTTTTTGATTCGTTCTATAATATCGTAATCTAAAGTCAGCATCTAAGTGTTTTGTTAGAATCGGTGAACTCTCAAAATACTGATATCTGTTGTCCATATTCTAATTATATTTATATTCACACCGAGTTCGTGTAAAGTTAGTAACCAGTAACTATAGTGCCACACTCTCCCAACGACCGCCCGTCGGCGTCGGCAAACCACACAAGACTGTTCACACCATCTCTTACGTCTTCTAATACAATTAGGGATGAACTAACTATTAATTCGTAATGCCAATACGTTTAAATATTTAGAGAATCTAGGTAATATTTATCTTCAGAATTGTTTATTTCTCTTTTGCAAAGTATACACTTCCGTTACATTACATCGACAAACTCAATACACCACTCCCAAAATAAACACGGAGGATATAATCTGCAAAATGTACTAACTGCGCGTGTGTATGACGGATGCTTTGATTTGAGATTTTAAATACATTTAACGTATACTAGGCATATGTACACATAAATAAATACTATTACGTAGATGCAACTATAATTTCGCGGAAATGGATTACATAAACAAACATATCGACGTTGTGTGTTAGCGAATAAAATATGTCGTGTTAATTGGAAATCATAGAATGAAAACGATTGAATGATGAAAATTACAAACACAGTATTTATTATGATGTTTAAACATTACTGATTATTAAATAGTCTGTTAATAGTAATACATCTCCATTTGTATGAAGTTAAAAGACTAAAAGTAGAGGTTTTCACAAAATGATTGTAAAATTTATATAGTTCAAGAAGTTGTATTACTGTGAGAAGCTAATACAGTCTTGGGTCTTGAGTTGCGAAAATTTCTTCAGACCAATCACCACTACTTTTATTATATAGTAATAAAGAAGTTTTGATTAACACTCGATTAGGTTCAATTAATATGAAACAGACAAATAATTTCAATAATAGCAAAACACAAAATACAAAAAGTAAAAATGTATAATGAAATACATGAAACGAATAACTATTAGTAATCTTTTTGAATTTCTGAAGCTTCTATTCATTAAAATAGCAGTGTAACTACACTAAAAAATAATCAGCTGCAATACCCTGCATCCGATGCGGCAAACCAAAACAAAAAAAAATGAAATGATATTTTTTACCGTTATATGTACACGTTAAAAATACCAACAAATTATTGTAATTTATTGTTTTGATAAAACTTTGCATACAAACCATAGGATTGTGACTGATAATTCTAAAAATACGATGGGATGTTAGTGAATTAAAAGCCAGTAACACTTTCTGTATTATCTTCGTTAATCATAACCATACAAATATATCAAGCGCTTCATTTTTAATATAATTTCAAACACTAACATTTAAAAGAGCCAAGTCAGGATAGGAAGCTGGTCAAAGAAGCGTACTCTGCTTGGTTATCCATCCGTCATCAAATATCATTATCAATCATCATTATCATAAATAAGTGAGCAGAAACTTAAGTGAAATGTTCTATCCTGGAAATAGTTTAGTAATTATGTTTATTAAATAATCATTTTTACCAAACTTGGGTATGTCACATCACCTAACTGTTTTAGTAAAGTTTTCGTTCTCCCTCTGTTTTCATTGACAATCACTCACATAATTATTGCCTTCAAGGAAAATCACTACCTTACAATTGTCTCAAATGACAAGCAAATGAGAAAGAATTTTATTTTCATATACGTAATATATAATTTTTCTTTCTTTGATAAAATCAAATTTTTCCCACTATATCAAAGTAAGCTGCCTATTTGCAGTAGCGAAGAATAGGTATCATTATACTGTAAAAAAAACATTAAACGAATACTATTTTAAATTCGTACCTATTATTCTGTAAAGAGTAGTATGTTAACAAGCATCAATGCGTATGTTATCTACATACGTTTAAGTCAAAGAAAAGTTAGGCAAGAAAAACTGGCTATACTACTACCGTACTGCAGTAATAAATATTTGATATACATATGTTAAGTCTTCTATTGTTAGTCAGTAACATATTTCATTCGAACCGCCTACACATATAATATTTTGAATTCGCAAGAGCGAATCGAAATTTTATTTCTTTCTCTGGACATACATATGTATGTAAATATGTATGTATGTATATGTATATGTATATGTATATATATATGTATATGTATATGTATATGTATATGTATATGTATATGTATATGTATATGTATATGTATATGTATATGTATATGTATATGTATATGTATATGTATGTATATGTATATACATGCATCTGCTACGATAGCGTACATACGTATGTATATGTATAATATGTATATGTATATGTATATGTATATGTATATGTATATGTATATGTATATGTATATGTATATGTATATGTATATGTATATGTATATGTATATGTATATCTATATGTATGTATATGTATGTATATCGAAAATCTATTTTGTCGGTCAACTTAGGAATAATCACCTGCATTGTAACAACTGAGCCTTAACAATTTTAAAATGCAGTAACTAGGTATACACAATTTAGAATGTAGGTACTATTTAGATACTATTGCGTGCCATTACAAAAACGATACAGTCTGAAAACCTATAGAGAATGATATATCTTTATCATATACAAAAGTCAGAAATACGGTTACAATTGTTTATACCTAATTACATTACTAATCCATTTCGGGTTTGTTTACTCAAGGTATCTATTTCTCTGTGACAGTCAGCATAAGATACAAGAGAAATTCCCGTTTATGTACTATCCCCGCTAAAAAAAGTATATATTTAAAATTCGCCGACATTAACGGTACAAAATTCGTTGAAGAATATGAACTTAAGAAGTTTTAGTCGGTTCAATAAATACTACACTAAAGTATAGTAGTAGTAATTTACAAGACATTAGGAATTTAAGGGGATTCGTAGTAAATTTCTTTAAATATGATTAAAATAGTTTCTTAATACCGCTTTCCGAACAATTCTTTGTTTTCTATAAATAAAATTGTGTTACTATATTAAGACGCGTATGACTTAAAATATGCAAGTGTAAAATATGCATGTTTTACGCATATATAATTTACTATCAAGAAATCAAGAAAATGGTGCTTGTGTTTACCAAATCTATTTAATAATTAGCAGTGGGCACTTATTTATAATATAGAGTAAATGCAACGATGGCAAATGATATTATATATAATAGCTTTGCATTTCTTGCAAATCCTTCTGCCTCAAATTTACCTGGTAGGTAGGTATCCGTCTCTAATTACAGTCGCCCAGTGCGATTAGTCGGATGTTACGCAGGTATACGAAAGGTCATATCGCTGGAAGTCTGATTCGCTACTTTTGGCGGCGATAGTACATACCATTTATGTGTATAACTATATTGGTTTTATTTCTCATGAAAGCCAATGTTTATTTACGGTACAGTCTTTGATCACTAATGAAGTATACCTAAGTAGTTCCAACTTTATTCGTGTCTTGATATTTTAGTACTTTTATCACTTCTCACCTATCTCCTTTTTGTATTTATTTTTATGTGCTGTTCGCTTCTGCATTTTGTTCAAGCGACGCATCTACTTTTATACATTATGTTTATTTTTTTGGGGAAACGTAACCGCTCTTCTTGAACCCTATTTCTGTCTTACAGAATCAGAATGCCACGACTTCAGGTTGAATTTGGATAATCGTGGGGTTAAAAGTAGTCACTTGTTTGTATAATTTAAGATATAACTCGACTATTAAAGAAGATTAATGTAACTAAAGACGTGAAAATAGTTAAAGATATCAATTAATCGTATCTGAAGATGTAAAAACATACGTATCAACAAAATACTTTATACTTAAATAAAGAGAACACAACTAAATACACCTGAAGTTTTTGCAAGAATAATGCAATACGACTTCACATATGTAAAATGAATGCAGTTGTGGTAATGTGGTCTTTCATGTAAGTAGGAAGTTGAAAACCAAGATACACTTTAACGAAGATTCTTTAGTACTGCTACTGTGAAAGACTAAATATCAAACACCAAAGAAAATTGTAATCGATTTTTTATTTCAAATGTAACACTCACCTCCCTTAGCAGAATATTACCATAATATTCCATTTTCATGGCTTCACTGTATAGCATATTGATCATATTCAAGCCGTGCTAAAACTTTGAAGCAGGCCAACAAGTTCTTATATTTTAAGGTAGGGAAATCTTCACTACAATTTTTTTTTTCATAATATTATACATATTTGCAGAATAATTTGTAATTCTTCAAACTTAATCACTGTTAAAGTGTGTATTTTCTTTTGTCTTTTTGAAGAGATATGAACTATATAGTAAGGTTTTCAAACTAAACTGTATGGCAATTAATAAATTTTCGGAATGAAGTAAAACTTGAGAAATTTTTCATAATAAAAACTTAACTTTTCTTGTTGAAAAATCTAGATCCTTACTAAACATTTTTTGAATGAAGATCAATTTTGTTGGGTCTACATTCCGTTACTTAAATACAGCGATTTAGATTGACTTACGTCTAAATATAATTAGTCATGAATTGAACTTAATATTAATAGACAAGTTATTTCAATTATCACCGATTATTCGTCATTTTGTGAATTGTCTAGTACTAGAATTGCAAGATACGAACATTTCCCGAACAGAACGTAATTGCTGGTATTGAATATCTATCGTTGAATTTAAGAATTGACCACTGAGCTCTGCAGCTTCATAAATGATTGGCTTAGGGGGACATTTATTTGTATAATTTAAAATATTTGGCATATATACCTTGACATTATAACAACAAAACCAAGAATTTGATTTAAAACTATGCTTACAAAAGTGAATAGAAAAAAAGTATATTGGGAAGAACTACATTTTCTTAATAAAACAAATATGTCATTTAGCCTGCATTCAAAATTTAGACTCTATTTAAACTGAAAACTTAACTGGCAAGATTTTATTGAAAAAAGACAAAGAAACAAGGTTAACCTGAAAAACTTAACTTGGCTGTTCGACAAAGGCGCAATGTTACATCAATGTTTATGATTATACCCATCCGAATACACTGGTGGAAATAATTGACGAGCATATCCTGTATAATCCAAACGCGTGAAGATACATCCATGCGGATTATCAAGGATTCCTCCTGACGAGCCTATGCAGCGAGTTTCGACTTTTACTATCGTTGCATTTTTTACCGAGCGGCCCCGACAAGTGGAACATGCCATCGCCATAGAGACCGTAGGGACCATGGGTGTCGGTGACACGCGAATTTTGGTTTGTCGGCGACCTGGTGAGCGTCTACTCCAGCAGTGCGTTCAACCACGCCTTATCCACCGCCAGCATTATGGTATGGGGTGCTGTTATGTAAGGATGACGTACACATGCGTATACAGCAGACGACGGCGGGTCACCGATACGTAGATGAGGTGCTACATTGCTCATTGTGCTTCCCTACGTTCGACGGCGCCCACGTCCGCTATACATAGATTACAATGCTTAACCGCACGTCGCGCATGTAGTACATATTGGTGAAAGAACATCATATAAGAATGCTTCCATGACCAGCTCGTTCTCCGGATCTAAATCCGATCGAACATGTCTGGGATATGATCACTGGGAGACTTCAATTTCGACCGGCTTCCCCGACTATACTTCTGCGACAATACTACTAAATATTTAAAAGCACCACCAAAAAGTAGCACACCAACCATTAGCAGGCTATAAAGCCACCTAATTTAAAGAATGCTTGAGGAAGTTTTCTTGCCAAGACTAGCAAAAAAAAGCAAAATAATCTGAAAACTTTGTTGGAACAAGCTCAACTGGAAGATTTCTTTCCAACCTACTGGTTCACAACTTGACCGTAAGTATACCATATAGATTATAAAAGTCACATATGGTTGCCGCTTTGGGGCTGTATCCCCGGTATTTTGACACCTCTTGTAACATGTGCTCCTTTAGCCGCAGCTTTAAAATCTGCAAATATTATAAAACAACATTGTACCTAGGCTACTTTTGTAGACTAACGTGACATAAAACAGAATGTCACGTGTTTTGGGAAGCTTTTATACGTTCCAAATCTGCAAAATGATATATAGTCTTGTTAATGCACCTGTTGAGAATGTGTTTAGTTTGACGTGACAACAAATTAGATACACCAAATATCACAATCTTTCAAGCACAGTTATACTCTTAACATATTGATTTTCAAAGCCAAGTTCATATTCAATCATCGTCATATGTCGTCGTGTAAGTTTACTTTTTGATAGGTTGCCTTATTTTCAAAAATAGCATCATACGATATGATTTGTAGACGGTTTCCTACTTGTGTCGTACTTGTGTGTACGTTTATCGGCACCTAGTCTTATAACATCGTTACCTACTCCACATTCTAAGAATTAAAGGTTCACCAATTTATCACGTATAATACACGAAAAGATTAATTATACCTGCTTTTCAAATTAATCTTAATGAAGATGAAGTTATTAGGATACACATTTATCTACAGTTTCTCTATTACCAGACCAAACACAACGAAAAAAATCATCATGGGTGCACAGCGGTTTGGCTAAAAAACTGTCTATAACCATCGGTCGAACGTATTAATTTAACATTTTGAAAGATTACGGTGTAATGGAGTCGGTTGAAAAATTATCGCTAAAGAAAACCCACACACATTCAGGCATGTGTATGAATATACACATGATTTACGTGCGGCAGTGCTACATATAATAACGAGCTGGAATAACCTACAACCGTTCGGCTTTTCATGCATCAAACAGATACGCACACAGGTTCAGTTTTCTTTCGGTATAATCGACTATAAATCCAATCTGACTGATTAAGGAAGTGCCGGGTTCGTTGAGTCTTCAGCGTTAAACATTCAGTAATTATCGGATGGTTTATGTTCACGAAAATAAAAATAAAGCAAAAAAGATGCCAATTCAAACTTGGGTACCACCAGAATCCATATCCATCTTATAAGCGATAAAAATCGAAATTTCATTTTCAGAGTATGTTTAATTAAAATAGATAAGAATGAAAAACTGCAGTAGAGATAAGCAGAATGATTTTGAAATTGTGCTAAAATAACGAACAAGATCTAGTGATAAAATAATCACTGTACCTACATTAAATCCTGCTGCCTTTAGCACCATCATGTTCCACTAGCAACTAACAAATAACTGTTTTAATATTGACGCTCATAATATACGAATTATTTTCACTAAAGACAATCGTCATGTTCACTTTTCTCTCTTTACTACAACTGGGTATGACGCTGACTTAGCTTTCAATTTTCCGTTGAAAATCTGTAGAAGTTATACTTACTGTTAGAGAAGTTGTTGGTCACATCATTCTTGTCAAAAATTTTGTACATTTACAGAGATTTCATCTCCATATATCTACCAAATATTATTGCAACACGATCAACCGTTGGATGTAGCCAAGTTAGCCAAAAACTAGCTCACTTCAATATGTTTTACCTAGTAGAAATACTTTACCAACTTCCTTGGATATACTATTAACAACCAAAATCCCGACATCAAATTTACAATCAGTTTGATCGGTTGTCTGCGCTTTGTTGATGTATTAGATACTCGTCTACCAAATGCAACATCATCACGCGAACGTACATTATCACTTGGCACCAAACCAATTATAGATCGCACAATTTTATTTTGTCAACGAGACAATGTGAACAAAGAATTAAAAAATATCAAAGCTGCTCTTCTCCAACATATAAACAACAAAATTCCTGTCCATAAGTATTGGTCTTTTGACTTCTTAATAAAGCCAGAAAACTATTATTTTGATATCTATTGCATGTGAATTCCTAATAACACTGGCTTTATTAAAATGACTTTCGTTGTACTATGATTGTGGAAATATTCATTGTTAGCCCAGTTATAATATATCGCACTTAAATTTGGATGGAGTAGTATTACGGAGATAATATTCACCGAAAACCGATTTTAGGTATTCTCCCTATGTTCCACTCGGCAGTGGAAACCCTGTATAAAGATTTGTGAAGTTTATACACTAGATGTTTGTCAACACTTCCTCTCTAAATTCTCCATGCTGTTTTCACGTCAAATTGCATTATCTCTAGTTTAAATTGTGCCGCGATGGCTAGCAAGATTCTTATGATATCATTGGCGCATACGTGTCATTGTAGTCGATTCCTTCAACTTCTGAACAGCCTTTTGTGCATAAACGAGCTTTAAAACGAATTTCGTTAGTTTTCGGTACCTTTGTAATTCGAAATGCCCCTTTTGAATTCTTTGCTTTCTTGTTTGGTGGTAATGTTGTCAGCTCCCGCGTTTTATTTTCATCCAAAGAATTCAACTCTTCTGTAATTGCCTTTTTCCAAGATGCACCATGTATTTACACTAGTTAGACCCTTTGCGTAACTAGTTTCTAGATCAACAAAGTTTAAGTCATAATCTTGACATTCTAAAGGTATGTAAATGACGCTGTCGTTGTGGTTGCAAATTCTCTGGTTAAACTTTTTCATCTGCTTCATGCAATGTTCAATCTGGCTTTCATCCTGGTGTGCGGGTTCAGGTTCCATAGTAGATAATATCATCAAATGTAATCTGTGACATTTTCAAAAATAACATTTCTGGATATAATTATTTTTCTTGTCAGATTTTATGTTTTAGAAAATATACCACACGATAACCAGAACAACTATCCTTGAATGTAACGAAGTACTTTGCACGTGACACATACGGTGTTGCCATAAGTCCACACAGACCACTAAAATTGAACTCACCGGGTTTTGAGTTTGCAGGATCTTGTTTTTGTCTTTTTAGATGGCATCTTTGATTGTTCACATGCCCTAAGCGCTGAATCCAGACATTTAAATTGTCTAATTCAGTTAAGTTCATTTCATTCACTACCGTTCACTATTGTATATACCCTTTGCTTTCAGAGCGCATTTCATTTGAAATTTTCACTCTTGATAATTGCGGTTATCAAACTTTTTGATACAACATCAATCTTGTCCGCCATTTTGCATTAGATTTTACAACGTATGAAACGGCAAAAACATTTCAGCTTCGGTAGTCTATTTAAACCATTACTTAATTCACCGGCGTTGATCTGGACCCACAATCTATTGGATGAAGTATACACGATGTCTCGTTTGTTAATTTGGTTTATTAAACTTGAAATACAACACTAACAGAAAGCTTGTCTGCTGTAGTTTACGAACACCTTACATGCACATTATTAAAAATGGTTACCAATTTATATGAGAATAGAAAGAGCGCGTTATTCAAATGCACTTCAATCAACACTAACAACTGTAATACTGTTATTGTTATTATTGTTACATTTGTTCTTTTACATTCTAAAATGTATGTTGTAAAAAAAAACTTAAAATGGCTCTACACATTAAAAGAGATAGATACAATAATTCAAAAGTAAATGCAAAAAATAAATAATCAGGTTGGTTTATTAAAAAACTAAGAAATCTGCCACTCATTTAAATGGTTACTTATGCACACAGTTCGCTAGAATATAACTTTGTAAGTGACAATTGTAAAGACATATCACCGATATACGTGCGACCACGACAATTCATTCTGTATTTAGAATAGCCGCAATTATAAAATAAATTATCGTTAAACAAAGCGCGGTACAAAAAAAGTACCAATATACTGAACACAGGTAATAAGCTTTTATGACTTATAATACCCCGTCTTCGAATAAGACCATATAACGAGAAAGGCAGCATTTTCTTTTTTTATGTTATACAATCAAGCTTGATTCTCATTAAAATGGACTTCCTACACACAAACAGGTACCACATCTTCCTTTTTTCGTTGTTATATATGAGCACGTAAGAGCATAAGTTAAGCATATTGCTGGTACTGTTCTAAAGAATTATGTAACCAGAAAGACGAACAATTAGAACTACTAGTGCCAACGAGAACGATTTACTGTCGGCTTTATTAATGGGAAAATGTAATTGGATCAATTTATTAGGTATTCAACAGTTAATTTGTAGAAATTTATAACATCTCAACACGAAATACAAAAGAATTACTAGGAATAAATAAGGAAACTAAAGGGTATAATCTAACACTTTAAATATTTGTTTCGCCAGGTAATTATTAGAACGAGTTATACAGAACAATTTCGTATTTTCGCTATCTTTATTTGTGTTAATATCCAAAGCAAAACTGGTCAATATTTACGTCAAATATAGACGTAAATATACGCAACTTCCAGAGAGCGTGCAGTCGACCACGATTGCATGTATTAACCACCCGCATTCTACACCACACTGCCTATTAATTTATAGAAATTTGACACTTTATGATTTGAAGTATTTTTACAGCATAATTTTTTCTTCAATATGGTGCAATATTAACAAAATTCGCAATATTTTAAATATAATTGGATTTTGGGGCAACTACACATGCTGATTCTGCATCAATCTGCGGAACCTGTACGTAATCGTTCACTGGCAGCGCTGTATAACTTGTCGCCAAACTCATTACCACTGATCCTAGAGTAGTTTAGTACCCATCTCAACGTGATCATGTGATGTTCTGCCTCGTTACTAAATCAGACAACCCTGAGTAGTTACCCGGTAGTATTACAACCGATCCATTAATATGCAGGCAGTTTAAAATGATCTCTGCACATATTTGGATAACTATTACTTCCTAGAAGACACCAATGCCCATGCCGCTCGGTGTTTTTAAGACATCTAGACACCAGTAGAAAAATTCTCGCTGGGGTAACTTATTGTGGTCTCCCTGACGGAAATATCTACTTTGAAATTCCCAATAAAACTGAAGAGGAGCGGAATTTTATCAGGCCTTACGGGCAGTGGTGTCGGCTATTCACAGTCCACCACCACCAGCTTCAGCGGAGGAAACCCAGAAATTGTCTCCATAATTCCATGGGCCTTTGAACGTTACTGAGAGCACTTGGTGCCATATATCCTAGTCTAT
This sequence comes from Popillia japonica, assembly GCA_004785975.1. Taxonomy (NCBI): domain Eukaryota; kingdom Metazoa; phylum Arthropoda; class Insecta; order Coleoptera; family Scarabaeidae; genus Popillia; species Popillia japonica. The sequence goes on from SMLS01065384.1 coordinate 12,442, forward strand.
CTTTCTGCCGTCAGACTAGTTAAGCATAAGTTATAACCGGCCTTATAGTCTTTGCATACCGCCAATGTATCATTTTCCAGTTTCAGTTCCCATCTTTTTCCTAACCTTCCTCTGAAGAACCAATGCTCACAGATGCAAATTTCAGAATTGTTCTACAATCGATTTCTTAAAACTTGTAACTAATGTATGTATGTATGTGTGAAGTACCCTATTATACAATCGTGTGACGACATTTTGCTTATGGCATGTCCAATTGTAATTTATGTGCAGGAAGCAATAGTAGTAATAGTAATAGTTACCACCGGCAATTCTCGGTTAATGTGTACGGCAGACTTGTTGGAAATCACAAAATAGGTCCACATTTTTGCAAAAGTATTATACCGGTCGTTTTGAGTCATAGGATATTTAAAGCGGAGAGGAGGTGAAAGGAGCTCTGTCCCCGCCAATATTGTAGAGTACACCGTTCATAGACTCATACGCGTCCCCACTTCGTAGCGAATTTTCATACCCCTTACCTCTTTCGGCTTTATTTATCCTATTTCTCAAAACGGCCGGTATACATACACAACACACTAGCAGAATTTAGCGTAGTTGGTCGTGAGTTAGGTGACTAGAACGAGGAGGTCCACATTCGTTGCCACTTCGATCCTTAGGCATTTTACAAGTTAACTCTGTTATATTTATATGTTTTATTGTATGGATCTTTTATTCAAAATATAATTTTTTTTAATTTAAAAATAAATATGTAGAAGGAAAAAATATTTAAAAAACCATGAATTTCATTTAATTTGCTCTTGTCTTTCGTCACATCACAATCACACGGTATAAAATAAATTATCACATACATAGTTTCAGGCTTCTATAAACTTTTTCAGTAATACTACTAACTGCCTTGCAAAGGTGGCGGGCATTCCAGGAGCACCTCCAGCTCCAGGTCCTCTAGAAACTAATCTACAATAATTAAGATTACTTTTTGCACGATTTCTAAAATAATTAACAATATTTACTTTATCTCTTTACCCGGAAGAAGATTCTGTAAGCGTGGTATTACAAAATGGTGATATCCCTGATTACAGTGTTCTTCTTGTACAAACACATATTTTGCATTAGGATACTTGGCTATTTCAGCGGCTAGAAGATCATACGGAAAAGGATGTGCCTGAAAAAAGAAATACATAACGTTAATAGTAGGTAAATATTATAAGCACTTTGGCGTAAGATTCGTTTTACTTTGTCTCATCGAAGATATATTTCTTACGTATGTACCTATATCTGATGAGTAAGGTTAGTTTCTTATTGGACTTATAATTAGGTGTAATTGTTATTCATCAGATTATGCAGATATTGTCTAAAATTTTTAATTTTGATATTGATTTATATTGTTGAGTTTATGTATTGATTTCAAAGTGAATACCGATTTAATTTAATTTAAGAGAGTTGAGTAATACACCGACATAAGTCTTCGGAAAACGCCGCATGTTCCAGAACTTCACTTAAATTTAGATTTTGATGTGTCAGAATAATTTTTCTTAATTTCTAGAAAGGATTGTATCATTTCCGAATTTTAATTCTCTTGTGTTTTTTTACTCTGTCTATTCCAGTTTCTCTCAAATTTCTGCGCAAATACTTCATTTCTGTCCTGAATTTTGTACTTCATATTTCTGGTTGGTATACACGCTTGCACAACGCTTGCGCAACATCTGTTAATATAGTTTTATATAACTTTAATTTGGTTTTGATAGCTAATCAGTTGTTTCATTTAGTTCCACCTCGCATCTGCGTTTGGCTTCTGTGGCGGAGTCCAGATATGTATTTAAATTGATTATGCTGTTCGATTTTTATCGTTCCTAATTTTATGTTCAGCTCTAATAATAAATCTTTTTTGCGCGACTTCAACGTTATTTTTTTGACAATTTTTACCTCTATAATATTTATGCTAATTTTTATGAAATTTGAATTTCTGAGCAAACTGACAATTATTAATTGTCGTTAATAGAGCTACCAAATTTTAAACGCGCCAACCTGCCCTCTTAATCGACAGCTACAAGAATCTACAGAAGTTTGTTTCTGCTGAAGTACTGACAGAAACTATACGTAGACAACACTCGTCGACTTGGACATGTACAAGTATCAACCATCAGTCTTAACAGACTCTACGGAACTGAGCAATTATTGAATTACGCTGAATAACCGCCAACCTGGATTCATCAATTCCTCTAACTCCTCAAGACATGTTTTCACGGGAAGTGTCCGATACCGAAGTGGCGAATACTGCAAGATTATTCTCAATACTACTGGTGCAATATGAAAATGTAACGTGTTCCATTAATTTCTCCATCGCTTTTTCAAACCTCTTCTTGTTTATCTAATACCTAAGTGCACGCAACTGCGCTGGACTCAGAGTGAAGGAATAGGCAATTCGGAATTGCAAAATTAAAATGCAGACACCAAATGTTTAATTAATAGGTAGAAGCAAGAAATACTTAAGCGCAACAAACCGAACGATTTTATGTAAATCTATAGGCCAAAATTTATATCACGATAAAAATTTTATCGTCGATCATCATAACGGTCCAGTCCAGACAACAAATATTAGATGGAATTGAAAGCGTAACATCGAAATGCTAAATTGGTCGACTGAATAGTCTTGATCTAACTTTAATAGAAAACATGTACACGAAAAGAATGTACAGAAGATATTTGAAATTTTTAAACTATAGCAGAACTATTGTAAAATATTTAGGAAAAACGATTATTAAATATAATGTAATAAGTATTATAATTAAATTAGGTATATTATTTTACTACCATTTTCTGCTAATCTTATTGTATAAGATATCATGTATGTAGATCGTAATGCTAAATTATTCGTATTAGTAAAGAAGAAGAAATTACTTAAAAAGTTTCTCTAGTATTTACTAATTTATACATTTTCTTGGTTCATCACAAAAGGTATCAATTATCTTCTATATTTAACTTTTACTTAGACGAATTTTATAAAGCATTTCAGGTATATATGTATACCTACTTATATACACGGCGTCCACAAAAATGCGGATAAACGCCATTAGAGCGATTCTATGTTCAATTCTGAGTCGATAATATTATTTCAATACATTCCCAAGACTGCGTCCTACAGCAGAGCACAGTGCAGCCAGTGTGACTAACTGGCTATGAAGAATGTCACTGAGATGTTACAGACTATTTCAAAAGTATTTTGATATATTGTTGTGAGCGATTCGGTATTCCATTTCCAAGCTAAAACTTCCTATAAATATGTATATGTTTTTTATTATGTAGGTAGCGTCAAAAAGTTTTAATTGAACGAAATTACAAGGATGTGTTGATCTTTACAGTTGACACAATAATTTTCAACATTCCAAAAGCGACTTGTTGAGTTGTTAGCTTTAGGAAGGAATGGCTTAGCACTAACAAAACCTTATCGTCGAAATAAATTTCACTTACAGTCAAAGTACATTTATTCCAAATACAGTTAAAAGCCTTGTATTTCATTAACTACAAAACACATATTTATTGGAACTTTCAGTCTTAAGAGTGAATAATGAAACGCCCACAACAATATTTCAGACTATTTTGCCAGCACCCCATATAGAATTAATGTTTCTGCAACGCGTACTAACACAATTACGCATTACACAGATCTTCACATTGCAACAGCATTAACTAAATATTACCTGTTCTATTCTAACCAATGCAATTTCCTTATCTAATTTTTTCGCAGCACGAGCCTTCACAAGGTCGTAATATACTTTTCCAACACTAAATGCAACTTTTTTAACTCCAGCTGGGTCCACCGGATCAGGTATAACTCGCATAAATTGTGTGCCTTCTTTTATATCGTTTATGGTACTCCTAGTACTTGGAACCCTTAACAAACTTTTTGGCGTAAAACTAATCAGTGGTCTTCTAAACGGTAGGTATACTTGTCGGCGATATAGATGAAACAAATTAGCTGGAGTTGTTACTTGACATACAATCCAATTGCAATCCTTTAATTGCTGAAATGCAGATTCAGGAGTAGTACTAAATTTAGTTGGATCATCATTGCATTGAGCTAGAAAGCGTTCTGGTCTCGCACTTGAGTGGTCTGCTCCCATACCTATAATACAATCAAATGTAAACACACGAATAATTATAACACTATTTCAAACGACAAAAAGCCGTAGGATAAACTATTCCAAAAACGCCGAAAAGCTGCAGTAGCAACGTTTGGCAACTTGACACTAGTGAAAACCTAACCTTTAATATATCTTAAAGGATTTTTTCAAAGCTATTCTCTGATACGATTAATTATGATTAATTTAATATTTTGCAAGGGACATATAACCACATTTATATTGATTAACGAAGCAGGATACTGGGCTAATGTGCTGGTTGGAAGAACGCTGCTGATAAATGTGTTTGTGATATATAATAAATGAATTAAGCATAACGACTTAATTATACTTAATAAAATAATCATAAAGGCTAACATACAAACAAGCATGAGTGTTAATTACTCTTAAAATTACCGAATTAATGGAATATTACTCTATTGTGTTCTATAGGACAAATACAATTTTTCAATTGAATTATCGAAACAAAACTGAACTCGCATTATATACTTTAGAAATATGTAAATTGGAAACTCCATTCTTACCCTCCAAACCATGAGGTAGGTTAACAACTAGACCTGATTCTTTTAACCACTTTTGCCGAGTGTTGCAAACGAAGCAGTCAAAAATACATTGCGCTGTATTCTCAAAATCACCAAACTGTGCTTCCCACACGCAAAGGGCGTTTGGATTGCATTGGGAGTATCCAAATTCGAATCCTACTACAGCGTACTCCGATAAGGTACTATTGATCGGGGTAAATACAGCTTGCCCATCGTACAGATGAGCAAGAGGCCTATAACCAGAAAAATTAGTAAATATATTTAAATTTAGTAACAAAAAATAATACATATAGAGTTCATTCTTTGTTTGATGGTAATATATATAATGCCGATGTGAAAATGTTCCTCTTTGGAAATCTTGACCACTTCCACGTACATGTATTCCTTCTTTCAGAAGACTCCCGAAAGCACAAGCTTCTGCCATAGCAAAGTCAAGTTCTTTTCGAGCATGTAAATCTTTCCGGCCTTTAAAAATACGTTCAAAACCTAAAAATATTAAAGTACTATCGTTAATAACATTTTTATGTATTTTTATCTGATAAAAAAGTACGTAAGTAAAAAAGTTTTTCATCGTGGTAATAGTGCATTCATACCTAGAAAGCGACCAATCCAATTTTACCGGCAGAAAATATACTTATATAATACTACTACAATAAATATTTATTCTGCCACAGGCATAACATTTTTCAATTTGCAGATAATATTTACTACATTTTTATTAATCTGTTGCAACCAGTGGTAAATAAAGCCAAGAAATGAAGTCGAGAGACTCATTAGAATATATCATACAAAATATTGAACGACTAGGCACAACAATTATTGCCGAACGCAGACGTTGATATAATAATAATAAATAATAATGAATCATAAACAATAAAAGAAGTATGTAAATAATTTATTGTACCATTTTAAGGATTACTGGGATCATAAAAGAGTTGATAGTTGTAGGTTTCATATTTTTCATTTATTCAAAACTATAAATCTCATATATGTAGTTAAACGAAAGTTTTTCATGCACGTAATTTGTAGTTATAGATTTCAAACTGAATGAAGGTTACCGAACAAAAATTTTAACAATTTATGTATTTTCAAACAAAAACACATTGAATTACATGCCAACTGTACAACCAGAAGAATTCTTCAATTCTTGCGACAGCATCCCGGCAAAATTGATCAGAACCTGATATGCAGTATGCCACTAATGTGATAAACACAAGAAAGCTGAGGTAGTTATCAATCATTGAAAACAATGTCCTATTTACTAAGTCTAGAATAACATTGTTCGGGTTCCATACAGCATTCACCTGCAGTAGATCCAGAAACATAATGGAATCGCAAACCTCTGACTCCCATGCGGCAGCCCCAGTGGTAATATGGAGTAAACCTGCATTATGACCATGACAAACCCGGCATATTATAATCACCAGCAACCCAAAGTCGAGCGAACACCACCTTACATCAAACTGGTAGAAAAGTCTCTATCTCTGAGTTATACCAAGAAGTCCGAACTGAATATTTAACTGCTTGAGATGGAATATGTCACCCAAGTTTCAGTGAGAATCATGATAATTAAAAATAAAGGACTCCAAATAAACATCATGCAGCTTAGTTCGCAGCCCTGGAATATCCTGGTAGAAAACGCCTAGTTGAGAACCCTTTTTCTGGGTTGAGTTGAGTTTTTTAAATCAACTATTTTCGGTGCACCATTTGTATACCTGATAGTTTTATTATTGCTCTGATCGTTTAAATCTGTTAGCTTTATCTAACCATTTTTAGATGCTCACGCTGCTTTATAGTCAAATCAGCAGAAATGGAAAGAGCAGCTAAAGATTTGTTTTTCTTTGCCTTTAATATCTGTAACACATCATCGCTACTGGAGAGAGTAACTTTAATTGGACAACAGGTTCCAGGTTTGAAGATGCCACATCGAACAACGCTGATACTGTCAAGATTAGAGCCGAGTTCCAAACGGTGAAGAACGGCAGACACTCGCGCTTTCTCCGCAATCAACCTCTCAGTTCGCCCGGTTTCCGATGAGTCAGTAAGATTGAAGATCAGAATGTTGCGTTCCTGCTGCCTACGGTCAGTTAATTCCTCCATAACATTCTCAGCAAAGTTATCAGTATGGATAATTGTAATTCTATATCCGAACATGATGGAAAAATGTAACTTAACTTACATATTTTTGCTTTTAATACGCAGTGCCTTTTGACGTGATACGCCTGCGCATGTAGAGTGCAATTAAGTGTTACAAAAATCACATGGAATTTACTCATCGGGAGCCAAACCTAAATTACACATGGAACATTGAGGACATAGGTACGTGTAATAATAGTTTTGTAGGGAAAGAAAGGAATACAACACTTCACACGAAGGAACCTGTCCTCGTGACTAACAACCACAGAACCGGAAAGCCGTAGTAGTTGAGGGAAAAAAAGGAAAAAGCAAATTACAGGTGGTATAATTTTAAGGTAAATCGGTGTGCATATAGTAATGAATGTATAAAAAGTAAGAATTCGAGTGCAAACGAAACGGAAAAGAAGTTGTAGCAAAAAAATGGAATGGGGGTGGTTGAGTTGAATAGCCAAATAAACTTATTATTACTGCGGTAATGGATCAATGAACATAAATAACAGTCGCGATATCTCGATTACAATAAAACAATCTACGCGTAGGTATGAATTTCAGTGAGATTGACTTAGAAATCACTAGCAAACAAGAGAAAAAAATCGAGACACGATGTAAATGTGTATGTTCCGTGTGTGTTCTGCTGATAATATGGAACCCTTGTTATGATGTCTATAATACCATGATTGTAAACTTGCAACGGAGGTTTCTAAAGTACCTATGGTTTAGAAGGCATCACAATTATCCAGCGAGAGGTTTTGTGTTGCTTGACGCCTTTGCACTTCCATTCCTTGGAGCACGTCGGAACAACACATTGACGTTCCTTTACAAATTGCTGCATAAGCAAATTGGCGCCAATCACCTCCTGTCCGGATTTAATTTTAATGTGGCGCGGTTATCAACTAGAAACGTCCAAACTTTTTATACTGTTCAGGCTAGAACTAACCGTATGTTTCGTGCCCAGCTTACCTTTGTGTTATTACTATTTATATATCTATCATTGCTATCATATTTCTCATAAGTGCGATATTTTTCACTGTTCGCTTAAGCAACTTCTCTCTGTGGATCGCTAATCCATTTTCTTTTGTTTCGACAGCATTATCTATGGATATTATATATATTTCTTTCATAGGGCAACTTTATATATATATATGTATATATATACAGGGTGTTCCTAAATATCATGTACATAAGGAAGGGGGTAATTATTTGGTTTATTTTGTTGCTAAAATTTCATATAAACATAGGTCTGCAAACGTTTCGTTACCAATCTGCAGGGTGTTGAAATTTCAAGATTTTTTCACTTTCTACTGTATAGCTCCTACAGTTTTTGAGATATTTTGCTCAAATTTGGAAGGTAGGTTCGCTATAAGGCCTGCATCATCAGCCATGCCAAATGATTTGCATGCAATGATTGCAAACTGTAAGGTGTACTAGTGTTGTAAATACTCGTTATAATTTTGTAAACATGCCAAATTTCACTAATTCTGAAATGGCTGACATGCATTTTATCTACGGCTTTGCGAATGGAAATGCAAGAGAAGCCAGGCGTCTGTACATGGAGCGCTATCCCAATAGAATGTTACCCGATCATCGAATATTTTCAAATATTCATAGGCGTCTTGGAGAAACTGGAACTTTTAAAAAGAATACTAATGATGCAGGAAAACCACGTACTGTTAGAACACCACAGATCGAAGAGGCTGTTCTGAATGAAATAGACAGACATCCTCGCACCAGCACCAGAAAAATCAGTGAACATTTAAATATTAGTCATCAAGTTGTTTGGCGTATTCTACGTGTTTTCCTGCTACACCCTTACCACATTCAGAGAGCGCAGGCTCTTCTTCCCCGAGACTTCCCTTTAAGGATTGATTTCTGCCAATGGTACCTTAATAAGCTAGCAGCAGACCGCATTTTTAATTGTAAAATCCTTTTTACCGATGAAGCGAATTTTTCAAGGACTTCAATTATGCATTTCCACAACAACCACACGTAGGCAGATGAAAATCCACAAACGCATTTTCAAGAACAGTTCTCATTAAATGTATGGGGTGGTATAACTGGAGATAATTTGATTGGTCCTTGTTTTTTGTGTAATCGACTTACTGGTCAGTCATACAGACTATTTTTGCAGAATGAATTGCCTTTATTACTTGAAGACTTGCCCCTTTTACTTACAAATCAAATGTGGTATATGCACGATGCATAGTTTCCTTGTCATTGTTATTAATTAGGGTTTTTATTGTTATTAGTTATGTTACTTTGTATTGTAATAAAACAATGCTACGAAAACCGGGTCATCCTATTTTTTAACAGGTAGTAGCACCTTAACTCCTAAAATTAATAAACTCAAGTGATTATCTGAATAAAGCCAAAGCCTGCTAGACCATTTTAAAAAATTTAATTTTCTCTGGCGAATTACAGGAAATTGTTTTCTATTTTTTTCTCGATAACGGTCAGAGATAAGAAAAAAATACAAGGGATCAAAAAGTTTCTATCCAAGACAGAAAATTTATTGCGTATTTTAGAATCTAGCAGTGGCGCATCGCAAAAAAGTTCAGGGCGAGAAAAGAGGGCATGACCCCGAAAAAGTTATTACCCTGTAGATCATCATTTGGCATGGCTAATGATGCAGGCCTTATAGCGTAACCTACTTTCCAAATTTGAGCAAAATATCTCAAAAACTGTAGGAGCTATACAGCTATACACCAAATAATTATCCCCTTCCTTATGTACATGATATTTAGGAACATCCTGTATACATATACATATATATATATATGGGAAAAGCGGTCGAAAAACTACCCTCACATATATATATGTATATATATATGTATACAATTAATTAAAATTTAATTAATTTAGGAATTAAGTGTTTATTCGCCTCGAAGCAGATTTTTATTCCTTGTATTAAATAGCTTTATTTTCTTATACTTATTATGATATAACTATTTATTTTTTGTTTTTGGTTTTAGAAGTAACTGGTACACAATCTCAATTATTACCTTATAGCATTGCTTATAGTTAGGATCTCCTCTTTAAATTTTTGTTAATAGTACACACAATCTTTGGATTCTGTTTATTCTTTTGTCATGTAATTGGTATGTACATTGTACTGTTTGGCAATAAATAAATAAATAACTAAATAAATAATATGAAGATGGCATTACGGTAATTTTAGCTCGTAAACATGTGAGCCATTCATCTTATTCATCTTATGGATCGATATATGTATTGATATACTATGAAAAGCTGGTGTACAGCTACCATACGTTCAAATCCTAAAAAAACATTCTTCATTTTTTGATAGCCAATGCGTGGTGATCAGCACTACATCGACATATTTACCTATAAACTACGGAAATGTGTCTCTGCAAAACTACTGCATGGTTTGCATTGATTCAATTATATCGTCGTCTTTAGTATACTCCGAAATTTTCAGAATTTTTCAACGTATAGTCTTCCATATATCGATCGATGCAGTTCCTCGTGAGACAGCCTGTATTTATGCAAGCATAGCGTAAAAATCATTGCACAAAATGTAAATAAATATATTTGTTATAAATAAGTAAATCCGAAACGCAAAATCAATGTGGATACCTGTTCTTGGTAGAAAAACGTGTCGTAAAGATGACTAAGTAAATGATTTTCTTGATTTATAGCGCGTTAAGACACAATTCGAAGATCATCGACGATACAGTACTCTTTATGTAGTTCTGGTAAAAGAAGATCTTGTAAGAAAAAGTTTTATAATGTAAAAGAATTTTCATATTCTATAATTTTTACTAATTTCGTCCATATTTTATTTCCCTGAATATAATCTCTTACTGACAAAAGAAAAGAACGTGATTTTATTTTGACGAATAAATAAAGATTTATATAAAAAATCTAATAAGTACAGAGGTTTGTTCTCACCTTTATGTAGTACCAATCCTTGGGGTACAGCACTGATTGCGTTTAATATATGATGTATAACATCTTCCGGTATGCCAGTAATCGGCATTTCTTGCTTTTTGTTTTTAAAATCATCCGGTGACCATTTGGAGTCAGCCCAGGGAAGAGGATTGAACGTCTTATGCGTTTTACCCTTTTCTAATGCAGCTTCACAAAGTTTCTCATACTTAAGCTTTGTTTCTTCTATCTAGAAAAGAAACACTTGAACACTTATGTACATATTAAGTTACAGAATTCTCTCACTTCTTTTGCATTAACTACTCCTTCAGATATAAGTTTTTCAGCGTACAAGTCCATGATGGACTTAGTGTTTTTAATTTGGTTGTACATTATTGGCTGTGTAAAGCTTGGTTCATCGCCTTCACTATGGCCCTGTCTTCTATAAACTACAATATCTATGAAAATATCTCTGTGCCAAGTAGCTCTCCACTCGGCAGCTATATTTGCCGCGTATACTACTGCCTCTGGATTATCGCCGTTTACACGAATAATAGGCGCCGCAACAACTTTAGCAAGATCTGAAAAATTGGATATTTAGAGTTAGTAATAAATCATTTAATAGCAACAGAAGGCAACGGAAATAGAGTTAATTGTCATATAACAGAAAAGTTTTAAATTATAAAAAAGTATTTTCTTAACTGATTAAAAGTGTGGACAAAGTAGAATCTGAGCAATTTATTTACAGAGTATGTCACAACGAGCTTTGGTTAAAAGAATTTGGAAAACTTCAATTTGAAACTTGCATTCCTTAAATACTAAATAAAAATTTACACTTTGTAATTGTATTGAAGTCTACGATGTGTGCTACGTAGAAAAGTTTCACCTCACCATTCATTGATCATGCTATCAGCTGTGAAACAACTTTCAAAAATATGAGTTACTACTTGAAAATAATGAGACCACACTTTCCTGGGTAAGAACACAGATGCGGATTGTGGAAACTTAACAGCTTTAGCGCTTCGAAATTCTGTAGAGCTCTTGGCGCCGTGAATAATGAAATGTAATGTAATGAACTGTGCCCTCTTTGGTGACACGTCTCCTCATTTACAAGATAATAGAACAAGAAACAAAGTGTGCAGCTATGCGGAAACAAATCTGACTCACTTATTGTCATGCAATGGTCCCGCAGATGTCGATTGTAGGCTGTTTTATTTTCTATATACAGGGGAACGCATTAGTGCGAGGAAGCTCGATATATCCGACATTATAGAAGTTATTAACACAAGTATTGAGAAAAGGTGGGGGTATTCTTTAACTTCATACTTTAAAATTAGTTGCACATACCCAGGATGTGTCAGACGTAACTTATATTTTTTCAAATGGAACGCTATACCTTTTGTTGCATTTTTGTTTGCTGGATTTATACCAAGTATTTCAAGTTATGACCATTTTTACGTCTAAAATAAGGTGTATTCAAGAAGTTAATTCTGGTAAGAAAAAAAAAATATGTATATTCTTTTTCGCACCATCACATAGTTTAGCTACGTCTTCTATTTTTGTTGGTTCAAAAATTGAACAAAAAGAAAATTTTTTGTATACAACGTGAGTCAAAACTCGGGTTCTTAATTTTCTCATTAAGTTTAAATGGAACACCTTATATTTTTATGATCTTTTGATAGATATTTATCGACACTTTGATTTTTCTGAACCATTTACTATACCTAACTCTTTGGGTTTATAAGATATTTCACATTTACAATACAAAATTACTTTCTTTATAATTCTATGAATTAAGGAAAAGGAAAAGTATGCTAAACAAAATTGTCAAAATGTTGCCCATAACGTCAATACAACGTTGCAGTCGTAGTTTCAACGATGGACTAACATTTTTGCATCAGTATTCCCAAAAACGAAATTTTGTATTGAAGTGGTTATGGATTAATGCAGTGCTATGCACCGGGGGCCCATTGTGTAAAAATCACATTGGTTGGCGTATGTTCAGAGGTACATTTTCCAAATATAGTTGTAAACAAGAAAGTCCAAACAAACTTGACTATTTAGTCGTCAATCAAAGAAATGTGGTTCAATAACGTCATTTCCCACTATGCAACGCCAAACGTTCAAAGACGTTCAAATGCAATAATTTTTTTTAATAACTTTTATAATGTTGAATATGTACATATGTGGAGCTTCCACGCACTACTGCACCATCCTGTGTATCTGACTTCAATAAGCGCATGCTGTACTGCAAATATGTTAGGTACGCTCAGCTTTATCTGTCCTTTGCTTCCCGGAATTGAGAGATCGCAGTTACTTACATCAATAACGATTTGCGATTTTTATCTACTTTTGCATTCCAACGAAACTCATTCCCAACAAATCTCAAATAATACTATTCGGTGAATCTAATATTTGTAGCGAGCTAATAGATATTATGAATGTTTCCCTTAGTAATAAAAGAGGTGGTAAAGAGTGCAAGAAGTCTGGAACCCATGCTAGATAATTTATATTTAGATAACAGACCACTATACATTAGCAATGTCTATCTACAGTTGAAGTAGTTGTATCTTTACAGATGTCTTCTGGCTATCAAAACTAAAATTAGATTGTGTGAATCTTTCATACTATCTCAGTTCACTTACTTTGCGACAGTGTATCACGTTGCCTTGGACAGGGAGACTGAGTATAAAATCCAAAACATGCAGTACCTTAGATTTATATACGGTCTTCAAAATATGATCATGTATTCTTTAAGTTGCCAGCATGTGGCTGGTTGAACATTAAAAATTACCTTTAACTTTATCAGAAAATTTTGTTCTACAAAGCACCATCTTATACATATGATAAAATCACATTTTGTACACAATCACACCACACGATTCCGTGGTCTAATTTCCATACAGTTTCATAAGACATAGCTAGTTGAACAATACCTATTCTTATAGATTATATAGCAAAAAAGGAAGCATGGAAAGAATTCGGTGAAAAGATGGAAAAAAATAGCAAAGAAAACCAGAAACTTTTCTATAGAGTTATAAAAACAATAAGAAACGAAGAAATGCCACAACCTACACACCTCATACAAAATAAGAAGGGAGAGATTATCAGTGATAGAAAACAAATAGGTGGAAAGAACACTTCCAAGAATTGTTGAATGGAGGAGCGGAAAACGAAAATGATAACGAACAGCAGATAATAAGAGAGAAAGAGACAGAAGGAGTAATCACTATGGATGAATTGGAAGAAGCAATTCATAAATTGAAAAATGGAAAAGCCCTAGGAGGCGACAAAATCACGGCAGAAATGGTCAAACATATAGGAGAAAAAGGAAAAGAATTAATGCTGAAAATATATAATAAAATATGGATGGAGGAAATACCAAATGAATGGAGAAAGACATTAATAGTACCCATATACAAGAATAAAGGTAATAAGAGAGATTGCAATAATTATAGAAGAGTATCACTCATAAGCACTGCGATGAAGATACTAGAACAAATAATAGATAAAAGATTAAGAACAACATTAGAAAGTACGCTACACGAGTCACAAAGTGGGTTCAGAAAAGGAAGAAGTACGCAAGACCCAATATTCTCCATGAAACAGCTAATACAAAAAACCTCCTCAGAACAAAAAAAAGTGTACCTGGCATTCATAGACCTAGAGAAAGCTTTTGATAAAGTACCAAGGGAAAGGTTGTGGAATATATTAAGGGAAAGAGGGGTAGATGGTAAAATAAGACGTATAATACAAAAAATATATGATAACAATACCAACGCAGTAATAGCTAACAATTTAGAATCCGACACTTTCAAAACAAAGGAGGGGCTCCGACAAGGGGGAAGTCTAAGCCCAATGTTATTCATTGTTTACATGGACGACATCATTAAAAAATATACAGAAAAGAGCAAGAAAGTCAGAGTTGGATATATCAACCTAAATGCAGTGGAAATATCGGAATGGGCATTTGCAGACGATGTAGCTATTATAGCCGGCAGCCAAGAAGACTTACAGCACAACATACTAATATGGAATAAGACCCTAAAAGAAAGTGGAATGACAATTAATAAAAACAAAACTAAAGTAATGGTGGTAGGAGATGAAGAAGTAGACATGAAAATCGAAATAGAGGGAACCGAAATAGAACAGGTGAGAACATTCCAATACCTAGGAGTAAAAATTGATGGGAAAGGAACACAGGAAGCAGAAATTAACCAGAGATTAGAAAAAGCAACAAAGCTGTACTATAGTATGAGGAATAAGTTTATTAATAAAAAAGAGATATCCCGTGAAACAAAACTTAAAGTATACAAGGCAATATATCGACCAATATTAACATATGGGTGTGAATCGTGGGTGCTAAATAAGAGACAGAAGAATAAAATACAGGCAGCAGAAATGAGGTATTTAAGAAGAGTTAGAGGTGTCACAAAGATGGATAGAATAAAAAACTTAGAAATAAGAAAAGATCTAAAAATACAGTCAGTGTTAGAAAATATTGAAGAAAGACAGTTGGGATGGTGGGGACACCTACATAGAATGGAGAATACAAGACAAACAAAAAGAATATGGGAAGCAAGAATAACAAAAAATAAAAGAAGAGGAAGACCAAGAACAACATGGGACAATGTCATCACAGAGTTATTGGAAAGGAAAGGCAAAACCAGGACAGAAGCGAAGAACATGACAAGAAATAGAAAAGAATGGAAGAAGTTTGTGAAAAGTTAAAAGAAGAGAAACGCCCTACACCATGGATATGGTAGAAGGGAACTGGATTATATATATATAGATTATATAAGTTGGTCAGTAGGTACATTGCGAAACTATTTTAGCGAATTTTATTATGCATCATCAATTGCGACAGATTGCTCGATCCAGTTAGGGCAAACTGGAAACTACTTCATCACAATATTGTTCTCGGTTTATACAGGATGTCACAGACTAACTACTTCTGATTTGCAGAAATGATAGAGAGCACATACATAAGCATTTTTATTTATAAGAAATTAATGTAAATTTAAAATCTTAAAAAATAATCTCAATTACAACAAAAACGAAATACTTAATTAAGACATAACTACTTACTAAATCTCAGTTAAGTTAAAGAACATTTTAAATAACACTGCATCAAACTTCATAAAGTAAGTTCGAACTTACAACGACCATCATCGATACCTAAGTTATAACAATCTTTAATCGACCGCCAAACTCTTCGAACTAATTGACGTTCACGAATATCATCAAAAACCAGAACAATTCGAGCCACTAAGTTTTCCTCAGAATTAACTGGTGTCTCGTAAACTAGTGATTTAATTTGGCCCCAAATCGAAAAATCAACTGAAGTCATATCTAATGAACGTGCACGCCATGAAATCGGCCCACCTTTTGTGATCCATCCATTTGCATTTAGATTATCTCGACAATTTAATTCAAAGTGTGGTGGTGCACTATTGCTAGAATATTAAGCACTGGAGCACTTTCGGGCAATTCTGGTAGAGTATGTTCCAGAAAATCCTATACACATGACCATCTAACCGTGCAGACAGCAGATATGATCCCACTATATAATTATTAACAACCTCAGGAAAATATTATCAGAAAATTTCCATTGATGATGTAACCTGTGAACGGCTTTAGAATCTTCTTCGATCTAAATGAAACTATTGTGAGTATATTGTTGCAAAACATGCTTCGTTAGTCCTTATCACGTTCTTAGCAAAAAGATTCCTAGGAAAAACGATTGCACTTTTTGAATGTGAAACGGATGCTTCTGGTATTCTTTTAATGCCCTCCGTGGCGTATTTATCTTGATCGATATGTTTTGCAATCAATAGAAACGTACTAGAATATTAAAAGAATGTGACAAATCTTTTGTTCACAATTACAGACCTACCTCTATTTTGTCAAACTTCAATAAAATCGATGATCATGTCTGACTCTGCTTAGGCTACACCATTAAATCTTTTATTTCCGATTGTTTTTCTTATATTTGGAATCCTTCAAGCTTACAACTTACGTTCATTGTTATTCAGTTTTCTTATTACTAATCTTTTAACATTGATAGCGTAAGTTCTAGCCTCAGTCTGATTAACCCCCCGCATTAACATAAAATACACAGCAGAGTCTCTTCTTGTGTCTGACAGATTCTGCACATAGCATTTTCCGTCACCAAGGTTGCTTGCATATTTGTTGACTCTACAGAGTCCAGTTTGTATCCCTACAATTAACTTGACAGTTATCCTGTCTTTCTCCAGAAAATCATCTGTGAATTTTAGTGTACCTACATATATTCTTGAATGAATTTCTTCTTCTTTCCCAGTGGTTTCAGCTACTTCTCTTTTTGTGATTCCACACGATGGTATAGGTCCAATAAATGGGTTGGCCGCCGCTTTCTGGGCCAGTGCATCAGCCCTCTCATAACCTTTAATACCCTCGTGTCCTGGTAGACAAGCTAGGGTTAGGTTTCTCTGCTCTCCTAGGTCGTTTAGTGCCCAAGCTCAATCCCATCCGATCCGTAATCACAGCTTGAGCGCAGTAAAAGTGGCTATGGGCTTATGTCCTGTTCCCTGCCTTAATATTTCTGTGATTATGCAGTTGCTATCCATAATTGTGAATAGCAACTGCTTCCGCGTGAAAATCTTCAGTTTCCCTATGCACTTACACTCAATTCACTTCTTACTTTAAGCCCCCCTATTCTGGGTTCTTCAACTTGTTCGGTCGTGGAGCCGTGTGTATCTCAGTGCATCGTCACTTTAACAGGATCGTTAGGTACTATCGAGGGCAAAATTAATGACTCAAACTGCAATAAAACGCGTCTATTGTAGGCTTTCGGTCTTGAATCGTTATTGAGGTAAACATAGCTGAGCAATTGTAATAAGCCGTATAGCCGCAGGCCAAAGGGTAGTGAGCATTTTCAAGAGTTTAGACCAAGCGAATTGTGAATATATTGGAAAGAAATATGACGCTACTGAATTCAGGTAAAACGTCTATGATAAATTAGTCATTATGTTATCGTGCAAAATATTGTTCAAATAATAATTACCAATATTATAAAATTAGAAACTTTAATATTATTTTCTTAGCGTTCGCTTAATGTTTTAATTGAAACAACACTAACTATATGTGTTAAAGATATACAATTATAACATTTATACCATTAGTTTTCTTAAGAAGTTTTAATCGTTTCAAAATTACTGTAGTTAGTGTAATTTTAAAGAGATTAAGAATTTAAGGGAGTAATAGTAATATTACACCATAACATATAACATAAAAATTAACACTACTACACTAAATTTATGATAATTTATAAATCAAAAACCAATCAATCCTGAAGTACTTGCAAACTCTTCAAGTATATTATTCAAAATTCAGTAGAAGTTCATATACAAAAGACATTGCAGAAACAAGTTAGTAAATATATAACCAATTAAAAAAATAGAAATAGTAGTAAAAGCAAAAATAGATTATAATTATTTAAATTTTGAATAAATTGATCTTTAATCGAATTAATAGTGTTTGAATTGACCTAAAAGTGGAAAAATATCTGGAAAATAGATAAGTACATAAAGATCAGAAAAATACATATATTATATACATACTTACCTATGATATAATAAATTAAAACTAAAATCATTATTTTGCGATTGTGTAAATATTAAAAAGCAAATTGCTATAAAATGTTTTTCATTTGTGAAATATGCATAATAGAATGTTTCTTCTTTTATGTTGGCAACAAAAAGAATGAGTAGTAATACAGGTGTTGCGGCAGTTAGCACGCGAAGTTGTAGCAATTTGTACTAATGTAGTGTAATGTGTTATAAGTTATTAAAATGTACAGAAAACAAAATGTGTGTCTTCGTTGAACTTTATTAAAAACTATAACAAAAAGGTTATGAACCCAGGTCATGCAATTAAGCTGCTTATGTGTTTCTCTTCTGTCAAATTGAAAAAATAAAAAATTAATAAATAGGAACAAAGAAAAAATGGCGTATCAAAATGTTATAGTTAACTTACCTCAGCTGGAAACAGGACATTTCAGTAATTGGAAGTTTCGCGTGGAAACGTTATTAGACGAAAAGGGAGTCAAAGATGTATTAGTAAAAAAGGAAGAGGATTTTAACGATAACGACGAAAAGGTAGCTTTTACGAAAAAGGATGTGCAAGCAATATCTCTAATCGTAAGGTGCATTTCTGACAAACATCTAGATTTAGTTAAAAATCTAAAAACAGCAGGTGAGATGATGAGAGTATTAGCAAATTTATTTGAACGAAAGAGTATTTTTACAAAACTACATTTAAAGAAGCAATTACTTTTGTTAACATGTAATGAAGATAGCAAATTGGAAAATCATTTTTTAAAATGTCATAAGTTGCTTCGCGATTTAGAACGAGCTTGTTCTAAACTAGATAAAAGCGACAAAATATGCCACTTACTATTAACATTAGGTGACAGATACAGCACGGTTGTTACCGCAATTGAGACAGTAGCTCCAGATAAATAATTATCTATGGAATTTGTAAAAAGTAGGTTATTAGATGAAGAATTGAAAACTGAAACGCCTAATAAATCCTCGAGAAATCATGATGGTGAAATAACGTTTAATGCAACTCAAGTTATGTTTTAAATGTAATCAAAATGGGCATAAGAGCTATGAATGTCAAAATAAGAAGAATTTTAGAAGAGGTGCATTTAATAACAAAGGAGAAGAGCAAGAAGAACTGGAAATTTTGAAGATAGAAGAGATATGCAACAAAAGAACGAACGTGTGAATCAAATGGAAACAAATATCTCATTTGTGGCGATGCCATGTGAATCATTAGAAAATAAAAATATGTTTATATTGGACTCAGGTGCTACAATCATTATGTGATGAAAACAATGCAAAAATATGTCAAACATAAGAAAAGTTGAACCCCCTATAAAAATACGAACAGCAAACGGACAAATAATGACCGCAAAAGAAGCTGGTGAATACAAGAGACAATGTCAAGGCAAGAATTTAACAATCCAAACACTCATAGTAGATAGCATGAGAAATAATTTATTATCTATAGTAAAATTGATAGAAAAAGGATATGAAGTCATATTTAAACGAGATACAGCAATCATTAAAGGGAAAGATTTTACAATTAAAATAGAAATTGTTGAGAACTATTTAACAATACTGACAGTGGAAAATGAATCTTGTAATGCAGCAATTAGTAATGATAAAATCATTTGGCACAAGCAATTACGACATTTAAATACAAACGGATTAAAATCGTTGGGATTACCATTCTCAAATGATAAATGCTCACAGTGCTTAGAAGGAAAAGCTACAAGAAGGTCCTTTAAACGAATTCAAACCTACACAAAAGAAAGAGGCGACTTAATTCACTCTGATATCAGTGGTCCAGTAACTCCAACTACAGTAAATGGTGACAAATATTTTCAAGTACTAATAGATGACTTTTCACAGTTTGTTATTGTAAAGTTGCTAAAATCAAAAGACGAAGCTGACACAACATGGGAAAAGAACAAAAAGAATAAGAGTAGACAATAGAAGGGAATTTACATCAATGTTTTTAAATCATGGTGCAACAAAAAAGGAACACAAATAGAATATACAATTCCTTATAGCGCGATACAAAATGGGAAATCAGAGCGAATGAATAGGACGCTAATGAACAAAGGAGACCAAAATTTGTAGATACCAAATTACCGAAAACTCTTTGGGAAAAAGCCATTACTGCTCAGCATATGAATTATATAGAAGTCCTACCAATGCACAAAAAGACAGAAATTTAACACCAGCAACATTATGGTATGGAAGAAAAGACTTGTCAAAGCTGCGAGTATTTGGCTCCAAAGTGTGGATAATGAATTTACCAAAACCAAGCAAACTTGATCCGTGAGCGAAGCCTGCAAGTATGGTTGGATATTGTAGCGGCGGCTATCGTCTTTGGGATCCTTCTACAAATGAAATAATCGGAGCAACGGATACAAAATTCGATGAAGACGCAACAAATTATGAATACTTTGACCCGAAAAAGATACATGCACAGGTAGATGAATATGAAAAACGAAAAGACATAGAAAATAGCGAACAAGAAGATGATACTTAGAATTTAAGTGAAGATGAAAATAAAAGCATATCTGAAGCAGATAAAAAAAGAAAAAACTACTAGATTAGGAAGAACAGTGAATAGGCTCGATTATTTAGATGAATATTACAACTATACAGCATACTGTTTATTAACTAGATGGAACCAAATTCTTATGAAGACGCGAGGAAATAGCAGGAGTGGAGAGAATCAATAGAGAAAGAATTGAATTCTCATAAAGAACTAGGAACGTGGACCGAATCAAACCTTCCAAATGGCAAGACAACGGTGGATTGTAAGTGGATATTTAAAACCAAAGATGATGGTACAAAGAAATCCCGACTAATGGCGATAGGTTACCAAATAAATAATGAAATCCAATGGATGTACTATATGCTACAGTAGCTAGCACATGCAGTTAAGGAAAACTGGGAACTAAGACAGATGGATATTCCTACAGCATTTCTTAATGTATGTCAGAAACTGATGTATACATCAAACCGCCTCAAGGTGTTAAAGCAAATCAAAATACTGTATTTAAATTAAATAGTGCCTTATACGGCTTGAAAGATTCCCCAAGATGCTGGAACAATAAATTTAATGCGGAGGCAACTAGATGTGGTTTCACTAGATCCAGTTATGATTCATGTTTATACTATAAGAAACATTTATGGTTAGTAATATATGTAGATGATATCATTATTACAGGAGAAGACAGGGATATATAACAATGTATAATATGGTTAAAACGGAAGTTTAATGGAAAGGAAATAGGTCAGATGAAAGAATTTTTAGAAATGTCAATAGAACGGATAAGAATACTTTAAAAATAAGACAAGGTGCTTTAATCGACAAAGTCTTGAAATCTTTTAACAAAATGAAAATTGTAACGCGGTTGCTACGCCTATGGAAACGAATTTCAAATACAATAATAATGATGCAATTGTGAACGTTCTATACAGGCAATTGATAGGAAGCCTAATGTATCTAGCTGCCACAACCAGACTGGATATCATGTACAGTGTGTCCTATCTTATCAGATTTCTGGAAAAACTAACAGAAGGAACTTGGAGAGCAGCTAAACGAGTGTAACGATACTTGAAAGGAACAATAAATATGGGATTAGAATACTAGAAAGGTGATACAGGGCTACAGGCATATTCAGATGTGGACTGTGCTGCTGATAATGAAGATTGAAAGAGTGTAAGTGGAAGTGTCGTGTTCTATTGCGAAAATCCTATTTCATGGTATTCAAAAAAACAAAACTGTGTTTCACTTTTAACTGCAGAATCAGAATACGTTGCTGCGGCATTAACTGCTCAATATTTAGTGTACTTAAAAGGCATTTTAAGTGACCTTGGCGTAAAAGACAATGAGAGTATTTTACTGATAGACAACTTGGGTGCAATATGCATGATCAAGCACAATGAAAATTCTAAAAGAAGTAAACACATCGATATTAAGTTCCACTTTATAAAAGATTTATTTGTAAACAATGTATTTACCATCGAACACAAAAAATCTGAAGACAATGTAGCTGATATATTGACGAAATCCTTGTGTAAACTGAAATTTGTAAAATGTAAAGATAATTGTTTAAACTGCTTAAATTGAATGTTAAAAAAGCATATTTTTTTGTGAAGCGATTTAGAACTTTTGCGAAGTATAAATCGAGAGGGAATGTGAAATATGCATAGTAAAATGTTTCTGAGTGTCTTCGTTGAACTTTATTAAAAACTATAACATCATTTTAATCATTCCTTAATAAGGGCTCGGAAACAATTCGTTTTACTATAAATGAAATCGTTATATTAAAAAGCATATTATTGAAAATTTACATGTGTAAAACATACATGTTTTATGTATATATAGTAGCAAGCAATATTTACTTTTGCCAAAGAAATAGCTTGTGCTTACGAACTCTAGTTAAGAATTCTAGTCAAGATTACTTCTTAATATAAAGAGTAAATGCAACTACTGAAAATGAAATTATAACATATCGTTTTACATTTTTTGCGAATTTTTCTACCTGAAATTTACCTGCTAGGTAGGTATCCACCTCTAATTACAGTCGCCCAGCGCGAGTAATCAAATGTGTCGAATACCTGCGGAAAGACATATCGCTTGAAGTCCGAGTCATTACTTTTGCCCTCGATAGTACATACTTTTTTATTTTATTTGTATTACATTGTTTGTATGTATTAGTCATCCTATTTATTGTGCAAATTAGAAACTATTGGACAATGAACAGTATTATTTTTGAAAGATCGAATATCTCTTATATCTACACTCTCTTTCTAAAGTAATGTCTCCCCCAGCCAACGGGTTCATATCAATAACGTCTTCCAATGGACGTACTCTAGCCATCGGGCGACCTCAGTTATAGCAAAGTTGGGTAACCGAGGTCGCTCGACGGCTAGAGTACGTCCATTGGAAGACGTCATTGATATGAACCCGTTGGTTGGGGGAGACATTTCTTTAGAGAGTGTACATACATCATCAATTATTGGCAGGAGCAAGAAAATTACAGGGGTATACAAATGCCGTCAAACTGAGACACACACAACGCCCATACAATTATAAAATTGCACGTATAGTATTTTTAATATATGGTATATTATATGAATATTTAGTTATAGGAATACTCTCGATAACACCTGTAACATATACAGTGTTGATCACCTAGACTTGAGTAACCTAATCAGTCCGTGAAATAAAATTTGAAACTTCCAGAAGTATTAAAAGAAAACTTATGAAGTAATTAATATACCTGTTGAAAACTCAGATGTCCTACCGTCAACTGGTACTGTAGTATAACCAAGTTGATTGTTTAAAACAACGTGTATACTACCAAAGGTTGTAAATCCTGGGACATCCCCAAATTGTGCAATCTCGTAAACAATACCCTGCCCAGCTAGCGCAGCATCTCCATGTACAAGTATAGGTACAACCTACATTGGAAAAAATAATATTTTGTAATTACATTTTATTTGCTTTTAGCACCATTTTGCCGGTTGTGTCTCCTCTAAAAAATTGTTCTGCTCTTGTTCTTCCCATCACCAGTGATCCTGAGCATTCTAAGTGAGAAGGATTAGCGATCATAATGCATCGAATTTGTTTATTAGTTACACTATTTAATCTGTAAGCAAAAATCTACGTCACTGACAATTTTTAATGTAGCAGCATATTATAACAATCATAGTGATTGTTTCGTAGTAAGTATAAAAATGCAAGATAAATGAAAGTGAATAAAATAATAAATCAAAAACGGTAGGAGTGTCATTGATTTTGAAGTTGACAGAGAAAACTGATAAAGCAACATTTAAATTACTTACTACAAAATTTGAACACAATAAAAGAAAAAATAAACTCGCCTATCGAGACATAAGCCTAAGTGATATTTTACATCGGCTTCAAAAGGATCCGCTACATCCAGTGAGTGGAATTGAGCAAAGACATGTTCTAAATCTTGACGACAAACATTAGCAATAGTATTAACGCGTCCTCTATGAGCCATGCCCATTACAAAACAGGTGGCACCAAATTCTGAACTTTTGTCCAGAATCTGCTTCAAACAGACGATCCCACTTTCACCACCTTCTACTCCAAATCTTTTCACACTAGGAAATTTCTTATTCGCGAACGCCTCGAACCTATTGCACAGAAAGAAAAGAAATTTTAATTTTTTTGTACTAATATAATTTCTCGCTCATTGTATTTTCATGTAACATTAACTTCTCCTATATAATTCCAGATATTTTCCCCATTCAAAGACAATTGAATTAAAGATCAATTACTTAAATTGATGTTTAATTGAATTGTGTTTTATTGAGCTTCAAGAGGAAAAAAGATCTAGCTCGAGTTGAAAGATAAATATTGGAAATTAAAACATTAAAACAACTTTGTAAAAAAGGTCGAGCTAAAGAATTCTATACTTGCCCTACAGACCTAATCACTCTTGCTAACGTCAATCTCTTTAAGTCCTTACTCAGCTTAGTGACACCTGGCGGTTCAAATCTCTTTTTGAGCCATTCGCATTGCGCCATACTATTCAGATGTCCATATTCGACAGTTATATGGCGACAGTAGGCCTCTTCTAATCTTTTTATTATTTCACTTAGTGGCAATGAAGTTTCGTTGCCGCCTATATATGTGTCTCCAGGCAATTGGAATAGCTGATCGTCTTTAATTACAGCTGAAATTTAGTATGTGCACATTAGCAGTTACATTGACTTTCAACTATTAGTACCTCTTAATTCATCAACCATTCGCTTGTGTTCATCTTTAATGTGTTTTAAAGGTTGACCTGCAACAATATTTACAAGTATTATTAGCAATATTTCCGTTTATAATTGACTTACTTCAATCGACTATTATTTGTTTATTTTGTTAATTTGTTACTGCATAACAAATGATATAATATGGTATTATTAATTATTAGATATATTATGGTGTTAATATCGACACATATACAGTAATTACAGATATAAAAACTACGTTGATGGAAGAATCTAGTACTCTAGAAAATGCAGGAACGTACTACAGGCCAGTATACAAAGAATATAGCAGTCAAAGTTGAAGGCCAACAAAAGACATATCTGACAAGATACATAAACTACATAGAGGCAGTCGTCTTGTGTGCAACAAATTGGATGCCTAAAAAATATTCAACCAATAATGAACAAACATGACCGAGACTGGCAATAAAGAAGCCAGAACAACTTTTACTGACTAGGAAAAGCGTCCCAGGGGAGATCAAGATGACAGTGAATAGAGAAAGTACATTTTTATCGGTGGTGAGTTCAACTACAGTTGTTTATAATAATAATATACATTTTGAATCACCAAATCAATATAGAAATCGTAAGCAATTAAACATTTCGAAGATTTTAATGATTGACCGGATTGCGAGAAGTATTCTTTGCACCCATTTTTAGCAAAAGTTACAGAGAGCGTGAGAAAGTCTACTGTCTTTTGCATTATATCACGAAATAACTTCCAATAAGCGTAATTCCATTATTTTCTAGACGAAATCCGAAGGACTGCAGATTGTGCCTTGTTAAGAGTGAATCATAGTCTACGGTCGTGAAGGATATACTCCATTCACTTTAGAAGATAATTACTTTAGAAATCGACGCTGTGCTCTCTCAACATACCACTGAAGATAAATGTAACTACTGACCAAACACAACGCATCTGGCAACGCATACTTAAGCTTACTAATTACAAAACTGAAAAACATGCTTCTCAGTAATGATATTGAAGAGTTATGGATGGAGAAAACAAATCCGACTGCTTTGCTTGCATCAAACACAGATATACAGGTAATAATGCAAAACTGTCCAGTATTATTGCAATGTCTTTTACAAGATCCGCCTTATTCAGCAAAGAATTATTTATAGTGTATGTGAAATATAGTTAGTTCTCTTTGTAGACGTATCCAAGCAGCATTTCTTGACATTTAGTTCTAGTCTATTTATAGAAGACCAATTAACAATAAAACCGAATTATGTTGTAAACGAAGTACGTCATCCTGTGTTGTAATAGATCTATGTATATATGTATGTATATCTAAATCGTTTGGATAGGAAAATGCATTGCATGTTAAAGATGTTAATAAATCATGGAATACAAGTAAAGGGGAACCAAACTCTTGCAGTACACCAGAAGTAAGTGCGAACTTTTTAACTGTAGATATTTCTTGCATAAAGCCATGCTGCTAGGATGAAATGTAAGATTTTATATTGGGATACAAACAAGAATAAATAGCACTTTCGAAGATGTTTGCGAAGTGTGGCAGAACAGGTACTGGTCGGTAATTATCAACAATTTATCATCTTTCTTAAAAAACGGGGCTAATGTGGGCTCTTTTCCACAATGATGGCTAAGTGCTAATTTTAATAGATAACTGAATAAAGTCTTGGGAAGTAATAAATTCTCCTCACTAATACTTTGAGAGGAAAATTTGGCCTTTATGTTGACAATCGTGTCGCAGCGGTAACGTAAAAGCAACATTATTGGAAATTTCAATACACTGTGCTTATAAAATGCACAGGCGAGAACTGCTTATGTTCTGCGGAGAGTTCAGATGAATTTCATTCTATGTAAGACTACGACATATGCGAGTTGTTCCTTATTTAGAACGAACACCTGACAATAAGAAGGCCAAAACTACTAATTGCGGAAGTAAGACGGATCTGCAGTACCAGCGACGTTATCCAGGAAATCAAATCGCAATGAATAAGATAAACGGGCCATGTTCGTAGACTTCTCGACAATTGCCTCGCCAGGCTAATCTAGGAAGACTCCGATCGGGAGAAAACGCAGAGACGCCCACATATACGATGGAGAGATAACATCTGGTTGGATCTAACTTTTATGGACGACCGAATGAGATGGAAGCAAGTTGGACAGTCAGCCTCACCCTCGTGCGCCGAGCCTAAGCTGACTTCTCGCTAAAGCAGCGGCAGTACAGTCAATCTGAATCTGATCCGAATCGTCCGCTCATGCGATACAGTTTTCAACCGAGCGCTACTCGTGATCACAAGAGTAGCTTCAATACATCGACTGGCCCCGCAAAGATGAGAGCTTATGTTCAAGAACTGGTGTTAAAATGAATCGATGACAAAGCTGCCAAGAGCATTAGCAGAACGAGACTAAAGGACAGTGAATGGCCAGAATCAACCGCAAACTTACGGAATCGATGGATCGAGACCACAGTTTTTCTAACGGACATACTTAACGCTCATTAAAATAGGTACAGTAGAGGACGCAGTATGTCAATATCAGTACCCTACAAAAGACGGCAATCGCCGCTGTTTCTTGAAGAGCGAGAAGTGCAACAAGTACAGAAAAACACTACCAGAAGAAGTAGAATATTTGTCACCGAATAAGGCCTTGCAAATGATGCAGTCTGGAAACGAGGACTATAGTAAAAAATCGCAATTTTTGTCAAGGAGATTCTGAAGGAGACGATGAGAAAGCCCCAAGCAATGGAGAGACCTTGAAATAATGCAACCAGCGGTAGTGATAAATTATACATTTGACAAAGTGAAGTTTTTTAGTCGATGCAAACTCCACAGAACAGAAACGCATCTTGTCCGTGATGACGCATTTACGCATCTGACTCGAGAAAAAAAACTCTATAAAACACGTTACAAGAACTAGTAAAAACCGATATTATAACAAGAATTCAATGTTTCTCTATTTCTTTAGGATTTTGTTCTATTTGCAGCTGTTAAGAGTGTCCATATAAATAAAAAAATCTATAAAATATAACCCTACCTGATGGTGTAACAAAGTGCATTCGTACAACACAACCGTTAAGACCCAAAGGATCTAAGTCAGCCTGAAGGTATCCTCTGGTCTAGAACATAGTTATAGAAACATATCTACTTTAGGAATGTAAGTATACTAACTTGATAACGCCTTATCAAATCAATTACATTCAGATTATCGGTTAGCTTTTTAGAGTCCACTTGTGATCCTGCATATCCTCTTTCTTGAATATAATTTAGCGAAGATGAACCTTTCATGTCACTTTTAGTATTTGAAACATTTTGGAAAAAAGCATTCCATCCCTACAATATTAGTTGTATTAATATTTATAGAAGAAGTGACAGGAAGAGCGAAGTATTTTGTTTGAAAATTATGATTTTAGTGTTTGATTTTACTTAAACTTAAGTAAATAGCAACTAACTTATGTCCCTAAAATATGCCGAAAAAGAATATATGTAGGTACTTACTTTATAATTCGCACCTGAAACGACGGTAGATTATTAAGTAAGTAAGTAAGTAAGTAAGTAAGTAGAGACGAAGCAAAGTATACCTACTTGACAACTTAAACTTAACAACTTAAAAATACAGTATGTAAAAAAATTAATCCTAACCTCTTAGAAATTTAGCTACTGGTGGCGAATTATCTTAAATAAAGGGTCTACAACAAAAATTTATTCGTACTCTGGAGGCTAATATTTAGTACAACCCCCTTGAGCTGCAATTACAGCTTTACATCGTCATTTGTTCTTGTTAATTTTCATCCATTCAGCGCTAACAATCGTCTTAGAGAGAATTAATATTACTAGGTCATTGAAGAAAAATGCCTTGTTTCAAAGTGGACCACAAATGTTCAATTGGATTAAGGTCCGGCGATTGTGCAGGTCAATAACTCTATCCTATTGGTATGAGGCCAATTTTGGGCAATCTTGGCTGTAGGTATGCTTGGATCTCGATTCTGTTGAAATATGTAGTTTTGATTTAAGAATATTCAAATACTTTTGTTTATTCATTATTCCATCAATACATTCGAGTTCACCACACCCTTGTCATGACATTAAAAGCCAAAACATTAGTCCTCCAGCTAAAATCAAACTTTTTTGTAAAAATAAGATAACAAAGTTGTGAATGTAATTTACCACCACTGTGGTTTTCACTTGCCTTTCTCCATGTATATACGAATAACACTATCTGTTCCAAAAAGTAGGATTTCATCTGACCCATATTATATGTTTCCATTGGTCAAAGAGACCAATTTATTTTAGCTTTCCCCTATGCAATCGAATTCGTTTATTTTTTAACCTATGTATATAAAAGGATTTTTAACAGCAATGGTTCTGTGGTATCCCTTCGTTGCTTTGTGGATGCACTTTTACGTTAAATTTGTTTTGTATTTCATAAGCAATCTTAACCGCAGATTGCCAACGATTTGCTAAAAATTTAACAAACAATAGCCCTCTCAATACGTTATGTAGTTTTTCTTTATCTGCCTTGGCCTTTTTTATTCGAAATATTGTGCAAAATTGGTTTCATACCAAAATAATAGAGGTTTGAATTGGCCTGCACAATCGCCGCATCCAATTGAGCATTTGTGGTCCATTTTGTACCCAGCCATTTCGCATCAACAACCTACTAATATTAATTCTCTCGAGACGATTGTTAGCGCTGAATGTATGAAAATTGACAAGAACATATGTTAGAAGCTGGTAGAATTGATGCCTAGACGATGTAAAGCTGTAATTGCAGCTCATGGCGGCTACACTAAATATTAGCCTCCAGTACGATTAAATTTTTGTTATAGAATTTTATATTCTATTATTGTATGATTTATATTTTAACAGTTCTGACACGAAATTCTCGTTTACATATCTATAGTAAATTTCCTATACTATACATCATCATTGTTGTAGACCCTTTATTTAAGATAGTTCGTCATGAGCAACAAAATTTCTAAAAGGGTACCATTAATTTTTTTACATACTGTATATGGCTAGTGTGCAAAGACATACACCCCTTAAATCAATTTTTTATTGGATACCTAAAAATTTCATCATAAGTTCTAGATATAGTTTGGATATTCTCGGTCAGATACTGCGATACTCATAAAATCATGCTATATTAGGACCACAAAAATACTAGTTATGCATTTACATGATTTAGAAATAGGAAAAACATTTCCAATGAACTGAGAAAGACAGAAACTGGTGTTCGACTTCACAAACTTAAGGCATATACTTTTATGAAAACGGGGAACCAAACAGAGAGCAAGGAAAATCAAAAAATGAATTATTCAATATGATAACATAGCATCCTTTCCGTATATAATTTAGTTTTCATCTGAACATCTGAACTTGCACGTATACTTCACTCAAGTGACACTTACGATAAAACTAACAATAGTTGTAAGTATCTTGGTTCGGATGAAAATTCATGGAATTGTCAATAATCCTGAAAAACTGAATATAATTCTGTTAAAAGAAAACCAAACGGACTACAAAAACGTCTTATTTTCTGTCACAAAGACTGATAATGATGAAGACAATTAAGTAAGTTTTAAGTAAATTTTCAAATAATATACCACTAACGACATATTGCAAATTACATATACGCCGAACGAAGTTTGAACTGCGTTTTATTTTTGTGTTTGATCATTTGAGCCCTTGTATTTAAGTTTTGTTTAGATGAATGTATGAAAAGAAGTATTTTTGACTCCTGCAATACACTAATAAACTAACAGGAAGTTTTGAAACATGAAAATCATATTTTCTCAAACTATCAACACTTCTTTTGAAAATCGTGGTAATACAATTCTTAAAAGTACCTACTTAAAACTTACAGTGCTTACTGACGAGGGATTCTGAAGCCATCGTCGATATATAGTCTCGACATTCTCAACGGCATCATCATCGTTCTGGAGCTTTGGCAAACCAGAGCTATTGTAACGAAAAATTTGCTTGTTTGTATCCTTAATAGACCGCCCAATACCTCCAAGACATCTACCGGAAAGCAATGCGTTTCCCAACCGATGCATTATTAATGTGTGAAAGCAGTCAGTAAAAGAATTACAACCGATTCGCTTGATAAAATTTCCAGCCACTCCTAATGCCCAAACTGTGACTAAGGCATTTAGTTACCATTTACGATAGAATTTAAAGCTTCCAATCTAAGAAGCTCCCAAACCGAAAAATATAACACTCTTTTCAAAAAATGTCAATGTGACATTATAGAGATAAAGTTACTTGATTACATTTGATTATTCTTCATTATGATCAATTATGATTCGGAATTTGTCAGTAATCGGCATTGACGTATTTGAATAAAAATTTGATAGAAACATTAAGTCATACGGAGTTAAAATCACATACATACATTTCCGTCTTAGTTTGTTTTATTGTCATAATCTAATCAAAGAAAGGAGGAAATTTCATATAAAATTCGGAGGATTTCGCCTCGATAACATTGACTTTGATGGTAAAAAGAAGCCATAGGAAGCGGAGATACACATTTTCTACATAAATTTGTTTTAGCGTTTATTAATAAACTGTTGGGTATCAAAGTGTGGCAATTCGTAAACCAACTGCGTGGCGGCACCTAACGGTGCGCCGCTACATTACATATGTCGCTAATAGCGAAACGAAGATGTCTAGACGAATAAGACATCACATTTCGTGCGATACTTTGGGATATTACTCACCAATATTCACTGTACATCATATATTCTATGCAAAAAACATTCTAATCGATTGGCAACTGGAAAATGTAAAAATATTTATTTAATCCGTTAAAAACTCAAAATGGGGAATACATACATATGTGATAGAGGACGCTATCAACATTATCTTAGCATCAGAATATATGTCACAACTGAATGAATTCAGGTAAACTTCAGTAGGCAATAAATTCTATAATTTCTTAGTAACACCTTTATTCTCCTTTTAATAAACTCAAAAAGATCTACATATATATATATCCGCCATACTTCTTTTTTCTGACACACCTTCAATCATAGAAACTAAAGAGCTCCCGAATAGTCAACTTGCTCTATATCGTAACCATAGATAAACACAGCTTCTGGATGATCAACTTGTCAATTAGAACTATTGCCAGCTAAATCGTGGAAAACTTACGAAACCGTACAAGGCACTTCAATTTGACATCCGGAAAAAAGTGATTTCATAGAAAGTGACATTTTGTTACCTGTCAAGAGGGATGAAAAGGCAAACTTGTTTACGGTCACAGAAAAAATTAATTTATCTGCTACCATCTGCTACTGTCGTACCATTTGTTACAATATTTGTTATTTTAAACCGTTGTTTTCGTAGTCATTTTATTCTGATCTTTATTCCAGTGTTTGCATACATGGTGACTTTAAACACAGACTACTTACAAACCGGTAACTAAGCGATAAAAATTAATCCGATATTTTTGACAAGGACAAGTAATATTTTCGTTCTTTCTCTCATTTTTGAACGGCATGCGTAGATGGCAGGACGATCGCTACATGGCGGGAAAATTGTGTAATTTGAAATAGTTCGTACATATATTTATTACATATCAATTGATCCTATTACAATACTAGATTTTGCCATCTGCCTGCTGTAATAAAATCAATTGGAATTTTTTAACTTTCATATTACATAAAATAGTACCCCAATACTAACAAGAGTAATCTGTGAATAAAACAAGAATTGGAAGATTGTAACATTTTAATGATAGACCTATAAACGCACAATTACAGACATATAATTTTATATAGGATTAAGAACCACAATAAAAACTCAAATATATCAAACTCTTTTTGAATAAAAAATAATAAATTACTCCATAAATTTAACGATTTAACTTACATAGTTTATCGTCCGGCAATTTCATATATACCATTTCTTGTGTCTGTCTCCATACAAAAACCTCCAGTTACGTCGAACTGATGACGGGTAATTTCATTTTGTTGGCTATTGCCATAAAAATGCTAAATGTGTTTAATCTTGCTGTAGGCGCGTATATGTCAAAATCTGCATCAATCTGTTCAAAACCTCTTGTTACTAAACTAGCTTTATATTGATTTATTTCTTCTAAATTTTTCTTTATGGTTAATACCCATTTACTTCTAACAATTTCTTTGTGTTCCGGGCAATCATCAACCTCTGTCCAAGTGTTGATTTCCTTTAACGTTCTATATCCTTTTCGCCATTATCCATAAATATTTCTATTTCAGGATTTGCATCCCATTTCTGTCTTACTTGATTGACTTTCTGACCACAAGATCGTAAATTATTCTTAACTTATGTTGTGAATAATGAAATGCGGCCTTTTTTAGCTAATAACGGGTTATTTTCTTTTTACTAGTACAAATGGTACGAATAATATGACAAATACATTAACTTTACATATTTATTGGGTAGTTAAGGCAACTCATAAACAACAAAAATGTTACAAACATAAAATATGTTGTTATCCTTTTTTTTAAAGAGAAATTACAAATTTTGCGCATGCGCAAACAGTCACGTCAGTAGCGCCACCTGGCTCTACTGGCTCAGAATATGAGAGAGTTGGGCAGATCTATAGCTTTGTGTATTAAATAATGATAGAATTTTCTGGATTAACTTGCAACCTTAGTTACCGGTCTGGTGCTTTAAATGTCCTTAACCTTTCAGTTCCGCTTCTGTACCAACTGTCCGAGAAATTTTTTTCAAAATTTTCTTAGTTATTACACCTGAATTGAGAGTTTTTGAAAATTACAGACTTCTGAGGTTATCCGATTTCTAGATATTGCAAGTTCCTTATAAGCAACTTTGGGCCGTTAAGGAAGTATTTCATGGCATTAAAAAAGTGAAAACAAACTTTTTTGTATTTATTTTTTATTCAAGAATCTTATATACCGGTCCCGGCAGGCTTCTATAGTCACCCGAGTTCCGATATTGCACGAGCTCGTGAAGCTACTGGGCGACTGTCGCGATATACTGTGAGCAGTCTGTAGTATCTATTCACCATAGAATGGCTATGTTTTACTTGATTGCAATAAAACTATAACACGCCTATCTCCCAATCACTTGCTGCGCTTGTCTCGTGCAATGTCGGGTGACAATAGGAGTGCGCCGGTACCTGTATACCTACACATAATATTAACATACATTAAGTATAGTAGGACAAAAAACAATTTTTGCTTGTATTTGAGCATAAGTGCACCCCACATTTCGCACATTTTGATAGGGGAGAGTTCACGTCTTGCAGCGGCGGCATCGACCTTTTGCTCCCCAATGACCGGAGGTCGGTGGATCATGGTTAATTTTTCGGCGCTTTGAGCTGAAAGAAGCTAAAAAATACGGAGACGACGGTGTTGGACTTATATTCTCTTGTTCCAAGATATTTCCACTAGGTCTTTCGCTTTTTCTTTGCACTGAGCTCAAGGACGATGGCGCGGCATTCAGCAATTCACTTGCTATATCCATTTGAAATTTAATCAATAGCATATGCTTTGAGTTTGGCTCCACTATTTTGAAGTGCTTGCGATACAAAAGCTATGAATTATTTACTGCGGTTCCCAAAGCCCAGTAAAATATTCGCGTATACCATTTGGCAGAACGATGGTTGATTTTATACAATTCCATGAGCATGTCAGATAAATCAACTCCTCCTATGTGCTTGTTATATTGTGCTACAGTAGCTGGACTCGCGATATCAATAAATTTTTTATCTTTTGCACTCCAACGGCGGCATGTCCTAACTGGCTCATCTGCGCTTCATATCATGGGAACCTCTGCCAAGCTTTTTTAAATTAGATTCGGAATTTCTTTATTTTTCAAATCTGCTGTTACGTGGCATCGCATCGGTTATCGCATTCAACGTTAGCTCTCGGGACCCTGCCATTTTGAAATTCGGAACATGAATCACACCCAAATATAACAAAACCCAAAAATACCGTCGAATTTCTTCTTTGGTGCACTTAAGTACAGAACCGGACTCTTGAAGTTCATATAAATTCGACTCTTTTACAACCAACTCAAGCAGTGCATCGTCAAGAAACGAATTGAAATATTCTATTGGGCTATTTGCCAATTGAATATCTTCCCAAAGCTTTTCCCATGCTGTGTCCTCCGAATCAAAGGGTTTTTTCTTCCAACGTAAGGTAGACAATTCTCTCTCTTCAGCATGTGCATCATTGGTGATTTCTTCTATTAGGCCTATCTCAATTTCCTCACCTATCTCAAGAATTTCTTTCAAACCAGTCTCCAAAAACTCTGCCTCGCCATCTTCGCACTCCTCATCAAAAGATTCGTCCCAATCAAACTCTAGAACAGCTTTTATGTTCGCTGCACAAAGTTTTTTGCGTGGTTTACTCATATTTTTGATGTCAGTGCTTTCGCACCACCCTTGCCCAATGTTGCATATAAGCAACTTCAATAAACAAAAAAATATTGCTCTTTAACAATTAACTATTTTTAACTTCTACTTTTAGTTGCTGTTTTTTAGTATTTTTATTTATTTTTTATTTTTTGCACTAAAATTTGAACATCTGCGTTTCTCTCGACTCCACACTGATTAATGCAACATAGTTCTGTTGATCCTGATGCTGTTGATAGTTTTTGAGTATTTTTTAATTCCAAGAACTTTAACCAACCAACGCTGTAAGTGCTTTAATGAATTCGTAACGAATGTTTTAAATTAAACGGTACTTAAAGTCAAAGTTACTTATAAGCAACTATGGGGCCGAAAAGGTTAAAGGAAAGTTAATGTAAAAGGAGATATCACAAAAAAGGTTTACAAGAAATATAAAATATGAATTTTAATATCACTTAAAAGTAAAAGATACAAAATTGTGTACAAAGCTAAATACGAATATATCTACACTTTTCAATAAATATGTATACATATACAGGTATGTAACATAAACATGTATGTACAATTTAGTTTAACACCCCTAAGTAGATATTTCATTATTTTGGCATATACTATCGAATGAACAATCTACAACACTACTTGAATAGTATTGCTTCACTTTTTCGATGTCACAAAGATCACTATCAGGACAACTCGGCAGCCTCACTGGAATTTCATTATGCAAAACTAACAACTTATTTGTAGCATTACACCTAAAAGATTAATTATTATAGATTAAGTTATCCAGCTTATTACTTATTACATATAAAATACCAAGTATGGATTCATTTGTTAGTAATGGATAATTGGTGATGTTTATGAATGAAATGGTCGTATAATGTGGTCACCCTGAATTCTAACCCAGACATTTAGCTTTTGAAGACGGTTTGGCAACTACACTGAAATGTGTAATTTCTCGCTACCGGTATCGGATGGTAGACAAATTGTAACGTCTATTAAGCAAAAAAGAGAGTGTATCGTTCATAGCCTTAGTACCTTCAATCTTCTGCCCTCGTTATTGCCCTCCCCCACGTTGAGTCATGCCATGCGATGTGTCTGGGTTGATCAATGTGTAAATCTTTGCTTATATGTGTGTATAATACAAGATGTTGTAAATGTAAAAACACTTACCTATTTGAAATAAAGGCTAGGTTGCTCCCAAATGGGTCCATTTTACTAACTCGCCATTTTCTATCGTGATTTTTATCATATTCAACTGCTGTTAAAGGTTTGCCGTCCTTATACAAATTAAGATGTGCCAGCATTTTAAGCAAAGCTTCCGAATGGATGAAATATAACGTTGCTTTATGTTCTAACTTTTTACTAGAAGATATGAGGTTATATGTATGTCAAGACATCAGTTAACAAAAACTTACTCATTAATAAAGTTCAACATGTCATTAAATGTCTTGCAAGCTTGTTTATACGTAATTTCATAACCATAACCATCTTTCCAATAATATTTTAAATCCTCGGCATATTCTATTACCTGTAAAAACACAAATTTTAAATTTGTATTTTACCTTATCGAAAGATTCAATTTTACGACTTTTTGTCTGTATCAACAACATTAGCATTACAATACACTTGTTTGTTACGAAACAGATTTTTGTCCCATGAAAATACATCATTTGCGAATCAAGTATTAAATACTTTTATGTATTACCTAATTTATAATTGGTCATAGGAAACAATAAAATATAGGTAACAAATAAGTAAATCCGTAGAAGATAACAAAGGTTTCGACGGCCCGAGGATCAATTATTAGAGTTTCCAGGTGTTAACTCTGGTTTCAGAAACAACCCATTTGCTCCTGAAAAAGCCACTTACATTAATGGCGAAACGTTGAGTTTTTTATTGTATATCTTGGCCATTTTATTTTTGTACTGTATATATTTTACTAACTATAACACGGTCAACACCTGGAAACCCTCATAATAGAAATCCATAGAAAATTCCAGGCTTCTTAACGAACTTAAGGCCCCTATTCACATGCGAATTTGTCTGGCGGATCTATACAGCGGACACGTCCATGGTACAAATCCATACGTGTGTATCCATACGCTCGTTGTATTCATCTAGCTCGCTGCTCGTCGTCAAATGTGTAGCAAATCACTGATATATCTGCCGAGCAGATCCGCAAGTGTATAGTGGACGACGTATCGGTCCGCTGTATAGATCCGCCAGACAAATTCGCATGTGAATAGGGGCCTTTAGAAGCGGTAATGTAAGCAAATGAAAAAACGATGCGCACAGTGAACTGAAGCGGCAGTGTGAGGTGCTGTTTTTTTTTTCATTGCGAAGCGTTGCCACTAGAAAATTAGCTAAAAACCGTGAGACTCGACGATAAAAAGGAGTCGATAACCAACAAAACTATATAAAAATATTTTGTTTTTGAAAGTAAAGTAGGTATTTCCGGAGTGGTACATTAAATCAAGTTCAAGTCCTGAGGGAACATAATTTTAGTTAGTGGAATAATTGTAGTAATTATGAATTAGTAACTAAAACTAAAACATTGTAAGAATACCCCTTTCTTGAGTAAAACTACAATAAGACAAATCTAGAAAGATCTATAACTCTCTTATCTAAAAGTTACAAGTATATTCATATGTATATATTCCCGCATATATCCCCAGTTAATAATAAAGAATCTAACAATTTGCTACTATAATATTCGCCGTAATATAGAATTTACTGGTAGTAAATAAAGATTTGCATATTTTTTGTTGTATGTATAGAACGATATAATAATTAGCAAATTATATTGCCTGCATTCATTGCAATGTAGTATTTTCGTGTATCTTCAGATAAATTGGTTACTATAGCTAGAAGAAAGCGCAATCAAAAACAACAGCTTAACAAGCCGCTGCAAATAAGCACTCATTACATGACATAAATTGCCTAAAAATTTCCGATTTGTGAAATAAAAATATATCAATATCAATAAAATAACTTAATAATTACAAGAAAGGTACGGTGGTCATCAAAAGATATTATGCACACAATTACTAGACACCTATTTTACTGGGAGAGTGACCTAGTGGCTATTACGCTTGGTTTCTATGGTGAAGGTATCAAGTTAAAACTGGATAATACTTCCTTTTTGAATTGGTTTCCTGTAGTAACACCTTGTCGGTCTACCGCCACAGACGCAGTAATAACAATAACTCATGGCTACCTGATGCCCGCTGTAATTGGCGTAAACGACATAAATGGAAGAGAGAGAAAGTACCTACATCAATATTTTCACAAACAACTGCTGTTATACTTCTTTGGATTCTGTTTTTCGTGTTTTTTCAAATGTAATATAAACATTGATAAATAGTTTACCATTGCTACCAATATGACAGACATTGCGAAATTCCCTTATCTTTGAAACAAATCAAATAAATCGACGTATTGACATGCAATTGCTCTTTATCTTTAACTTTCACAAAGTGCAATAAAATTTTAAATATTTCAGGTGAGAATATCTAACAGTTCTTATAACTATAAATATTAATTTCTTTTATTTTCCAAATCAAATTCTTCTGAGCAATTTGCAACTGTATGCGTGTTACCTGTGAGTCGTGAGCATATACTTCTCAGAATCCTAAAAATATGTAATGAAAAGGATGCATATTGATACCTAGTTAAAAATAAAACATTCCAAGACTAGACGGTCTTCAAGAAGAAATCCCTGAAGAAACATAGTTTATCTCATCAAGCATTAAATATGCCGGTAAAATTATACCTATATGAAAACCCGTTCATAATTATGTTTACAACCAAGATTTTTATATAGTGTACTTTTAAATAGCTGGGTATACGGAAAAAAAGAACCACTGACACCAAAGCTATTAATTATTTTTGGATACTCATATCTAATATCATTCCGTTGCTATTATACTCTATTAGCGTGCTTTTTTGTATAAATAGTCTGCATATGTACTAACTATAACACGAAATAATATTTACCTTTATAGTATCTAGATCAAACGGCACGCACCAAGGTGATTTTCTTCTCTTACTAAACGTTGTTTCAAATGCACATGTCGTATACATTAAATACACATCATCTAAACAAAAAAATAGTATTAAAGTCAACACTATAACATGGAAATTAATAATGTATACGGTGGTATTAATAATATGAATCTTCATACAATCCTAAAGTAAAATAGTATTTATAAAACCATGCACAATTATACAAGTTTATCATAAAGTAAAAGATATTTTTTATTTATTTATTATTTATTTATATCTATTAACAAATAATAAACGAAATTTAAATGATTCTGGAATGGGATTTTACTGTACCTATGGG
This sequence comes from Popillia japonica, assembly GCA_004785975.1. Lineage (NCBI taxonomy): Eukaryota > Metazoa > Arthropoda > Insecta > Coleoptera > Scarabaeidae > Popillia > Popillia japonica. Next base: position 52,185 of record SMLS01065384.1, read on the forward strand.
AAACACTGCTAGATTACGAAGATTTCTCACGAGAACGGATTTGAGAGCGGACCCCTGTCAAATAAAACCGTACCGCAATTTCATACAAAAATTTGAAAGAGCAGGGTCTGTAACTGACCTACCAAGATCAGAAACACCAAGAATTAGTGATATCTAAGTTGCAGAGCTTCTTCATGAAGATCAGGACAAAGCCAGAGGCAATCCACTAGCAATCAGCAGAGCAAATGCGATATGTGCGAGTGATTGCATTACCGTATACCACGTTTTGGAAAATTTTACGCAAAATTCTAAAAACAACATTTTGAGTTTATATGGATAAACTGGAAATGCTGTTTAAATTAAAGGAAACAGATTTAGCTACTTGATACCATTTTTCTTTGCGAGTCATGGCTCAGATAGAAATTGAACCTGCATGGTTATCCCGTATTTTACGGACAGACGAAGCACATTTTAGTCTGAATCGCTGAGTCAATGCTCAAAACTGTAGAATCTGGTCTGCAGAAAATTCACAAGAAATCGTCAAAAAGGTCTTCATAACAAGAAAGTTTTCGTTTGGTGCGGTTTTACAGCTAATTTGATTATTGACCCGCATTTATACGAGGAAATGCAGAATCGATCTGTAACTGTAAACAGTGAACAATACTTGCAAATGTTAAGAGATTATGTTATTCCACAGCTGCAACACGGGCACCACGGAATTGAAAGCATCATTTTTATGCAGGATGGAGCAGCCCCGCACATTTTCCGACCAATCAAAGAATTGTTAACCAACGTTTGTTAAGATCGACTGTTAAGCAGACATTTCGCAAAGTCATTGCCACCAACATCAATTGATAACCCAACGGATTACTGGCTGTGGGGATATTTAAAAAGTTTTTTGATTCATAATTGACCAGATGCCAAGGTACATATTGCATATATGTATATTTAAAGTGTTAAAATGTTGCGGAATGCTGTGTACAATTTGGGGGAAAAGTTGGTAATCTTACAACAACAGAATGGAGGTCATATTGAGCCGCATATGAGTGCCGTAACTGGACTTGGACATACTAGATCCCATTTCTTAAGCAATTTGATTTTGTTTATTTCTTGATATTATCTTAATTTGTTAAAAAGTTATAATAATTTAAAATATAACCCTTACTTTATGGTAACCTCATATTTACTTACCTAAGGACAATATATTATTAAGATTAAGTTTGTTATTAATCTTTTCTATAGCTCTTTTCATGACTTCACTATTCTCAAATTTCCTTCTCTCTTCATACGTAACATAATTATTCTTCACGGTCTCTTCCCATTTCGGACACAGCTTATAAAACTAACAGATAAATAAATTCATCATGTGAAACGTAATCTATTGCGTCAAACTATTGCACTATTAAACAAATAGTCAAATAAGCTAAGCAGTCAAATATGCTAGGTACTCACCGATAAAATAGGATCCCGTGTAATAGCTTCAGGAAAATCTATATCTTTTACAACCTGTAAATTATGGAATAACCCTAATGCGAAAGATTGAGCACTTCTCCTAGTCCGTTGTGCTCTAGTGAATTTAAACTAGAAGCAGATATAATGTACATACTTTGTATATCTAGAAATATTTTCATATAAAAATACCGAATAAGAAGTATTACTGTATATTGGTGGCAATGCATCTGGAAATCTAGCTTGCATTCGTTTAGCCAATTTGGCCATTTCACGTGCCCCTGCAGCTGTTAGCTTCCTTGCATCGTTTTCATTAACTTTTGGTCGCCAGTTTTCAAATAATTCAATGTCCGATTGAGACAATTTACCTAATTGTTAAAGATACAATATTGTATTAATCCGAGTTTAAAACAAAAAAAGAAAAAGTAGAAGATAGTAGTTTGTATAAAATAAAATCATCATATATTTTAATTATTTAATATCAAGCATACTTAGAGTACCACGAAATTCGATTCAAAGACTTCTATATTCTTGAAAATCTGAAATTTTGCAAGTACCTACTAATTATGTCTTACATACGCTTGTTACAAAATAATTTTGGATTACTACGAACTTCTTCTAATGTCAGTCGCCTAATCCCATGTCTTCAATAAAAACTAAGACTTGTCTGTCATAATAAGGACTGCAACAAAAATTTTACTAATCACAACTAATTTGAGTTTCATTTATTTTTATTTATGTAGATACTATGTATAAATACCTATAGTTTTGTCATATTTTTAGTATTTATAGCATTGCACAGAAATCGGCGAAGAACCTGCTGGTACGAATACCGGCAGGAACTGAGAGACAACATCAAATAAGTCAAACCAGAAAATAAAAATCCATATGATATTGAGATAGCCTCTGAACAACTTCAAGAGGCTATATTAAACTCATATCATACCTGCTGTCCTAAACTGAGAAGAGACGCCGCAAGCTGGTGAAATGAACACCTTACACAGTTAAGACGGAAAACACACAAAATTTACAACAAAGCGAAAAAGACAGATAAGTGAGAAAACTATAGGAAAACACTCACTGAATACAGCAAATTCTTAAAAAAGGCTAAGAAAGAATCATGGAGGAAGTTTTGTGAGGACATCTTAAGCAGGAAAACTCCACAAACTTCTAGCAAAAGACTCAATTAACCCTCTGTAGACTATACAGAAGTCCGAGGGAGATTTTACAAGCACTGGAACAGAAACCCTCGAAGTTTTACTTCAAAGGCACTTTCCAGACTCAGAAGTGGTCAACCCTGAAAATACGAATAACCAGAGGGCGAACGGGGCTGTTAGGAAATGGCTAAGAGGGCTATACGACAGGGTAGTATCGGCTATCAATTTTTTGAAATCCCACAAATCGCCTGGTTCGGATGAAATACACCCAGTATTGCAGCAAGTATCGTTCACCGTTTACAGTTATAGATACGGCTTCTCCATTTTGCATTTTCTCGTATAAATACAGTAAAATCTCATTCCTTAAGCAATTAGATTTCGTTTATTTTTTTTGTTATTAACTTAATTTGTGAAAAATTTATAATAATTTAAAGTATATCCTTTACTTTATGATAACATTGTACCTAGTTACATATTTGTAAAAATCGATTTTTATACAAAATTGAAGTAAATTACTAAAAGTTAGTTTTAGAGGAAAAAAAAATGAAAGTTAAGAGATGTCACAATATTAAACACAAAAATGCCCATAATTGGTGCTCATGGTATATTGTCGGAGTCACCCTCGAGTTACTCAGTATCATCAGTGCGACTCCGAATGCAAGATTTAATTTAACCATACTTCGCTCTGGACCTTACTTTTATAATGCCTCCGACAAATGCACTAATTCATACATCATGCCCTCTAGTGACCAAAGGAAGTAGCGCATTCCAGAGGCACCATACAACGACACGTCTCTATAGTAGATACTAATCTATCTCGGGCAAGGCGTAGGCCTTTAGCGTGGGTGACACGTCCAGCTGCCCATCCCTCACCTACCACAAGATTTTCGCCTCTCGCGTGGACTACACGTTGAGTTACCGTGACCTGCTGGGACACCGCAGACATCCTTTGCTCCTGAACAATCCACTTGCATTAGTGGCGAAACGTCGAGTTTTATATTGTACACTGCCGCACATATATTTGCGGGCGTTTAAAAAATACAAATTGTTTTTTTTATTAGAATAAAAACGAACAGTTATTTGTAATTTAATTTACTTCTGAACATTGAGTATATTATACAAAGCCACAAATAATCCTTTTCGTTATCACATGTTAAGATAGCTAAATTAAAACTAAACTATACTATATACATACAGGCTGCCCGCGATATACAAAGCATACTTTTAAGGGATAATAGCTACAACGATTTAGAAACAAAAACATACAATACACTTTGGGTCTATCTGTAAGCGTAAACGAGAAAAAAAATATTTCTCATGTCACAAACTTCGACACATACTGTACAGCGGCAACCGTGCAGGATTTACCCGACGATTACAGGCGTGTGTTCTTGGAAATGATAATAATAATAATAATCCATGCCTTAGCATCCCCCAACAGCTTGTGCTTGGGCAACACATCGGGCCTTTCCTGTAATACATTTTCTCCTGTCTCTCAAAAAGGTCCTTTTTAGGACCACCAATTTATCACAAATAAAAGAAAAGAACTCAATTTTGTAGTAGCCTTTACGAAAGAGCTTACAGCGCCATAACATAATTACACTATTATTACATTGTATTCATACAATGCGACTTTCCCTAAACTTAAATTTTCATTTACCGATCGAAAGCTGCTATTAAACACGCCATTTTCACTGTAACTTCAACACAACATATTGTCATAACATTATTAAAAAAAAAACGCAAAGGTACCTCTTTTCTGCTTTCGGATATTTTTAAAACGTATGGCCATTGACTTCGTACGATACAATGGTCTAATGTAGTTCAAGGTCGTATAAACATATGCTGCGTGGCTTGCAAATATGATACAGATGTGATTCTATTGATACGTGTACAGTATAGCGAGAGAAATGACACCACTCTTCCGTTTCAATGAATTAAATAATTCGTTTTTGTCGTTGTTTTCAGTTATTTTCAACTCTAAATTTTTGATATGGTTTTTTGGTAATTTAAGAAGCAAGATGGATGAGTTTTCTTGTACAGTTTGACCAAATAAGGTTTTTTAGAAATAATTTTTTTCTCGTTTACGCTTACAGATAGACCCAAGGTGTATTATATGTTTTTGTTTCTAAATCGTTGTAGCTATCATCCCTTAAAAGCATGCTTTGTATATCGCGGATACCCTGTATATAAGTTCGTTTATAGATTCGTATTAGGTATTCTCTGAATCATAGATTAGTTCTTCCCCGAAATATTCTACAATATTTTCAAGTTTACATTGATACCCCCATAAAAGGGAAAACGTGACTTTTTGGGGAGACTGTGGTAGAATATAAATGAGTTTTAAAATTTATGAGATAGAAGAAAATACTAGTGTAAATTATGTTCATATATGTACATAGTATATGTATTTTTATGACCTTTTTTAACTTATCTTATTATCCAGATAGTTTTTCCGCTTTTTTAGGTCAATTATAACACTGCAATTCGAACAAAGATCAAATTTATTCCACTATAATAAATAAATTTGATCTTTGTTCGAATTGCAGTGTTATAATTGACGTAACTATCCTAACTATGGAAAAACTATCTGGAAATAATATACGTACATATATAGATATGTATGTCCTTCCATATAAAACACAATTAATTGTTAATATTTCAAGTTTGCTTGTTTTTCGAGTTTGTCTTAGTCGCCCCAAATATACATATGTGAACAGTAGTGTATATCTTGTGCATTTATTTTACTGTATATATTTTACAAACCATAATACGAACACCCGAAAGCCCTCATAGTAGACTCGGGCCGTGGAAGCTTCCGATATAATTGAGGCATTTTTGTGTTTAAAGACTATATTTATTATAAATTCTAGTGATTCCAACCAGAATTTACCTGTATTATACAAACTCACAGTCCGAAACAGATGACGAAACTTGTACCTGCAAAATTTCTAATCAAAATACTATCTATTTTCTTTTAACCAAAACTTGTGGCACACCTGGTATACAGGGTCTCTACTGAATAGTGTATGAAAAGAAAGGAGTTTAAATTTAATGGCATGAAAACGTAAGTTCCAAAATATGACGACTTTATTTCTGCGCAATAACGAAAAAATAAGATTTTTCAATCACGGTCCGGCCCTGTCGTTCGAGCGCAACGCAGGCAACAGGTTCAGTCATTCACAGGCATTCGTTGGCGTATGTGTACATTATGGCAAGTTATACGAATACTGAGTACCTGGAGATGATTTTAATCTACGGAGAAACAGGACAAAATCTTGGAGCAGCAAACGTCTGAAGGATTTCCTCATTGTAGGCATCCCTGCGCTAATACCATACTACTACCAATTCTACAACGGGTACAGTAACACCGCGCTATGAGGTCGTGGACCGAGAAAATCACGTCGAATGCAACGAACGGAAGACAACATTCTCCGCCTCGTAGAAATAAATCGAGGGATAAGTACGAGAACTGCCACAAGACAATTAAATATTTCCCATGATACTGTGCACAAAATTTTACGGAGTAATTTACTGCACCCGTATCACATACAGAAAGTGCAACGTCTATCAGCAAATGATTTTCCTCGACGGTTTGCTTTTTGTGAATGGTTTCAGCAAACAGAAATTCGTCTTCCAAACCTTCCATCCGTAATCCTGTTTCCTGATGAATGTTGCTTCACAAAAGATGGTGTATTGAATTACCACAATATTCACCAGTGGGCTGATGAAAACCCACACGATATGTTGGGATGAACTCTGGTGTCATCCCAACATAGGATACCAATAAATGTATGGGTCGGAATATTTGGCCGATCATTTATTTGGGCCATATGTACTTCCTCAAAGATTAAATGCTGTAGGATATTTAAATTTTCTGCAGAATACGTTGCCTGATTACTTGGACAGCATACCACTAGAGGTACGACAGCAAATGTGGTTCATGCATGATGGAGCACCTCCACACGTTGCTCGACCTGTGCAGGAACATTTAATCCAGGCATTTTCACATTGAATAGAACGTGGAGGAACGGTTCCATGGCCAGCACGAAGTCCCGATTTGAATCCATGGGACTTTTTCCTGTGGGGATACATGAAACACCTCGTTTATGATCGCCGAGAAGAAATTTTGCACGCCGAGGATCTTCGAAACCGTGTTGTCACAGCGGCCCAGCTTATCCGTCAGGAGATGCCTAACTTTGAAGCTGTACGTGATAATTTTTGCCGTCGTACAGAAGCGGATACGTGTATACAGGTGCGTATTGAAAACGCTGAAGCAAATTTCAATTTTTCTGCAAATATACAATATTTTCTAACAATGTCTCCAGTCGGTATCAAATTTTAATAGCATCAGATATATTTTATTTATTAGTTACTGTTTGTTACATACCGTGAATTATTAAATGTATTCATATCTTCATTGGTATTACCAATCAATAGTCTTTGACTTTTAACGTAAGCACATAGAAAAAGCAGAGAATATATCAATATCAATCTTGCAGATTCTGCAATTGATCCTATCTATTGTTCCCTTAATTTATAATTAAAATACCGACGGAAAAATCCTCTACAATGAACGGGTACCCTGTCCTACGGAAACCATAAATCCCTTATTGTTAATAAAGTACAACAAAGTATCCCACGGCTTCGCGAACCACTAATATTGAAAATCTGATGTGGCTTATTGTCGTAATAGGTTTTCAAAATAATTAAATATGTTGGAATACCAGCGCTGAAATAAAATTGAATAGTTTCTTATACTTAAAAAATTCAGAGCACATTTTTTCATGGTATTGTAAGTATGTGAAAATTGACCGTCAACAACAATTATAGCAATGAATTTTAATCAGACTGTCTATTGATGCAAATAACATACACACAAATAATTTCGTACCGTAAACATGCAGAAAAGATATTATTATTATAGCATAATTATACTAAAGCCCTAACTAACAAGTTTCACACTCAGCAATATAACCTTTGCTGTATAAAAACAAAATCAAATGGTAAATTACAGTAATTTGTTATAACTTACTAGTATGAACGTCAGAATTCTTTTCCACAATAATATCCTGTAATGTGCCTAAATATCCTCGCATTTTTTGAATGTGTGTCACGTTAGGATTTATTGCACCGTACCGAACTAGCATCCAAATCTTCTGAGCGCATCCTGCAGTAATATCGTTTTCGTCCAAAGTAATTGTATAGTTAAAATATTACCTTCCAAATTATTATCGGGAATATTATTCACATTAGAAACATATTTGTAAGTGGTTTTGATACCTAGATGGTTCTGAATTATATCTGCTTTAGTTAACACTGATAATGTCCAAAACCAGAAATATACGGCCGTTACAAACAGCATTTTGCACTCCATCTTCACGATACCTTTGTAGCAAATTCACTAAACTAAATGTGACCTGAAAAATACTTAGCTTCGCACGAGACATAACATACTTAATTCACCGTTACTTGCGACAAGTAGAGAAACCAGAAACGGTGGGTCCATAAAAAGAAGTCAGTTGCACATACAGTTTTGATCAAAACACTATAAAAATGGTTATATGCTAGTATTACTTGATATGAAACCTTTTTTATGAATATCAAAACTAAATGGTAATAATTTATATTATCTTAATTATCACGCATAATTGTACTTAAACATAAACAATATACAGGGTGGCCCATTAGCGTGTGGAAGTGCAATAAGTTACTTAGGATAAATTATATTAAAAAAAATTAAATAAAAGTTGTTATATTTGCGCAGGTTCTAAAATATTTTGAGATATACAG
>SMLS01065385.1:0-47951 GCA_004785975.1 Popillia japonica
AAAAAAAACTTGTTACTTTGCGGACACTTTTTCAAGAAAGTGTATTAGATATCGACTTACATATATACAACATTACTACCAAATCATCAAAATGATAAACTTTATGAGTGAGAATGTCAATGTTGAGTAACAACAATAGCCGTTTCAGAAGACCCAGAACAAATTTATTTCGTGTGACCGAATGTGATAACCTTCATTAATGAATAATTTCATTTGTTTAATCTCCCATATATGAATGATGTGTAAATGCTATTGTAGTAGACTTCCCTCTCAGATGAAAGTTCAAGAAATCAAGTCCAAGGTTCAGCAATAAATTTATATTTAGGTACTATCGTAAATGTTTGTATTCTATTGGTGAAATATTTTACTATTAACTCTGTTAATGTCAGATTAGTAAGTTTGTTTAAGGCAGTAATAGAATATTAGAAACAATATGACCGTAATTTGATTAGTGCTCTTTAGCAATTAATTTTTATGAAAGTCTGTAATAATAGATACTGTTACCAAAGATGTGCGGACGTCTACTTTTGTAAAATGGGTGTATTAACTAGCTACTACATACTTCGATCAGTTAGACCTTATTTAGTGTAATACATGATGAATTATCGTTCATTTATATCCTTATCTTCTTTATGGTTATTGTACGTTTAGGTGTTTTAATGGGATTTTTGAGAGCATATCAATGCAGACACAATTTATTTCCCAGATAAGAACATATAGTTATGTAGACATAGGTAACAGAGCTATTCCAAAGTTGCTGTCAATTTATGTTTCTCTGTATCGCAGTGACCCATCTAGTTTATCAAAGAATGATAATACTTATCTGTTGCCTATATTTAGTTTGTGTTTCACAATTCACAATCATATACATATGTATGTACATACGTAGGGTAACAGCATTGCTTCTGGGAAGTTTATGCTAAATTATAAGTGGTTTATTTTAAATTCACTACTTATCTTTCTAGTAAGTTTCCGCGTAAACTTTTAGGTAGATAAAGTGGCTAATATGATGGAAAAACTGCTTCTAATTGGATTTGGGTAAAACTGGAATTACTTGATTTAATAGGAAATTTCATAATTTTTTGACGGAAATTTTTTCCTATCATTTTTTTAATATTATTCGAACCAGTTCCAGTATTTTGCAAGACTGTCTATAACAAAGGAAACTTTTTCTTTAATAACGTTAGCAGAGAGAAAGTTTCTTCAAATAGCTGCTATTGTGGCAATGTAAAGAAGGTATCTACAAAAATCATTATTAGTAATTATTGTTATTAACTTACAAATGAGACAGATGTGTTCAGGATTCAATTTGGTGTTTAATGGCCGAAAAATGTTGCCGGTGGCATCTTACACTAGGCCTAAGTTGTACATGTGTCTATTTAGCCTACAGTGACCTGTTAATAGACTTACTATCATTTTGACAGTTTTTCTGTTTTACCCAATAGGTCTCTCTTCAGGCTTCTGTTCTTTTAGGAACTCTTTTGCCTGTCTTTGTCCTGGTGATCTTTGCCATCATTCCGTGGACTTGTTATGTATCCAATCGTTGATGGACTTTCTGATTTGTGATTTGGTGGTGCCGAAGGATGGGTCAGGCCCGACGAATTGCCTTGACGAACCTTGTCTGGCCAGATCGTCTGCAGTCTCATTTCCCTCCACGCCTTTGTGGCTGGGAACCCAGGCCATAGGCGCTCCTCTAAGATAAACAGAGGTAAACTAACAATTTGGCATACGCGATCTGCGAGACTGTATACATAGATTCTCAGATTAGGTTAGATTAGATTTGAAGATCGTGGCACTGATACTTTTAGTCACTGCAAACCTACATATGTACATACATCTATTGTAACGTTATCCTTCTGGCTGTTGGACTAATTGGAGGTTGTTAATGAATCCTAGAATTATTCTAGGATTTTCGTCCTGGATTTCAGGAACGGTCTACTAAAGTGTTGGTGGCGAGTACGACTGACACCAACACATGAACACAAAATGTGTTCTGCCATCTCTAAACCAGATTGAGAGAGAGTCAAAAATCTTGTTAGCAGGCTGAGGTCCCCTACGCTGATGGACATCACCATTTTTGCTAGCTTAGACGATCCTGATCAAAGTGCTTTCGCCTGATTTTGTTCTGGCAATGGGAAACCTTTCTCTTGTCCCCCCTTTGTTAATTGCTTGCTTCATGTGGCTGCTTTTACAGGCATTTTTGCTGCTTCTTTGGCAATCTTATCCGCCTTTTCGTTCCCTTCAATCCGTTGGTGGATTTGGAAGAGTAAGGTGGGTATAGTGTCCCAATTGTCTTACATACCAATGGTCAGAACAATTGATTCTGAATTAAAATCATCAAGCACTCGAGCTACATATCTTCATTCATGATTAATGATCGGCGCATGAACATTTCTGTTGATTTAATTGCGAATTTTATTTGGACAGAGCTACAACAGCACACATTTTTCATTTTCACCACATAGACATATACTACAACTAAATATAAATAGCATCAGAACACGATTGTTATGCGGAGAAGCAGACCTGGATAAAACTGGAAGTATAGCACGCTAAAGATGTTTTGACCGCCTCTGCGGTCTAGATTACAGGTGCAGTATTGTTCAGAATTTAACATTAGACTTTTTGATAAATAATACACACATCCAAAACAAGCGTTTCTCAAGGTAACAGTACTGCTTGTATGTAATTAATTCGCGGTCAAACTAGCGCGTCGTCACACGACAAAAATTATATGAACATACGATGATAAGATTCCGGTTGCAATCGTTGAGTGGTATTTGTACCACCTGCTTTCGCAATGAAAGTAGAATTATATCAAAAAAAATTTTGGTACCAGATTAGTTATTCACATTTAGATATGTATTATAACAAAGTGCTATTATAAATCTTCGAAATGTGCGCTTGCGTGTTCTTCTGACTGGACTCTTGAATCGTTGCCGTCGGTGTTATTTCAGTTTGTTGTGTTGTTCATGTTGGTGTGGAAGTTGGGAGCCGCTGGTTGTCGCAAGTCGTGTTTAGTAAGTCACATTTTCCTGACCTACCTCTGTTGGAATAATTTGATTGTTGAGATAATCGTATTTGTGATTAATAAAACGTTATCCATTTCATATTTTGGAGATATTATAATAATTTAGAGTGACTAATTTTTTTTTTGATAAAATTGTTTTTAAATAAATAAAAATAAAATATGGTCAAGTTGTATTTAAGCTGCAGTACAGGAAAATACATATTTGATTTATTTTAGAATATTGCGTTCCGCAATAATTTTATGTCCAAAGTTCATGCTGCATTAAGTTATTTATTATTCATCATTTAAGTTTAAATTATAAACAAATTTCAAAATAACACATTTATCACATCATTATTTTTTTAAATAAATACGTTGAGTTAAAGGTTTGTAGTATCCCCAGATCGTCTGACATAGTAACCCTTAATTGAAAGCTATCGATCGCGCGAATTGAGCTTTTAACCTTCAGACTTTGGAATACCATTCACTGAAGGATAACATCGCGTCTGCAAGGAGCCCTGCTTAATTTCCAAACGAATTCGTTCCTATATACATAATTACTATGAAGTCTAAAAGAATAACAGTGTTTAGTCTTTATTCATTTCACGGTTTTAATGGCGAATTCCTATGAATAATTCATTCAACAGTAGCGGCCTTTTATACAAAATATATTGATTTACTTTCACAAGACGATAAACATGTTTTGTTGTAATAGTAAATATGTCTAATAGATTAGGAAAATAAAACATCTAATGTTATTTTGTATTTTACTATCCTAATAATGTTTATCACTATTTAATTAAAAGTCAATAGAGTTGACTTTTGCTGACCTCTAGTTAGGTCACAGTTAGGATATACTCTGACAACAATATGTATTTAGCATTTTACAGGTTAGATTTGTAATTTGTAGTACATAATTTTTGGCAACCAAACTGTACAACACAATGTAACGCATGTAACCCAATAAAGCATAATTTAAACTACTTTCCATTAACGACGGTATAAAATGTTATTGTTGCTTTCTCAAAGTAGTAAGTATTTTGTTGGGTCTAGTAGCACGTGTTCTAGTCGAATTTATGATTCTAATGAACTTTAGTTTATCTGTGCTAATTTATGATTTTATTATCACATCTCGTGTGGTAGTCGAAATAATTTTGTATTCATCATTAGTCAAGCTAAACGTCTACAGTAAAATTCTGATTTTATTAAAGCTAGATAGAAGATGCAGCGTAAATCTATATTTATACGTTTTTTAATTGAATAAATAATAAACGTCATGTTAGAGCGTTTAGTAATTTACTTCGTTGATAAATATTATTCTGATATAATTCTGCAATATAAAAGCAGGCTTTCATCATCACAATCAATGTTTTACCATAAGTATAATGTAGATAATAAAAACATCGAATCATGATTTTTTTTGTATTGGATTTTCATCAATTCCTAACAAGAATAATTAACATATCTACTTCCTTCATAAGCAATACTATCCACTGTTAGTGTCACTGAGTTCCTGATCTAGAACAACAAGGTATGGCTGTCTAAAAAACTAAAAGTTTGATGATGGTTTGTTTTCGACAGTTGTAACTGACAATAAATTTATGACAAATGTCAAATTGTAGAAACATGCCAGTTTTGGCCTCCACGTTGCTCAATATCGATATGTGTAATTCTGACAGCTGTCAAATAGCTACAGCTTAAATACAACACAAACCTTTATCTACATACATGGTAGGTGTAGCTATTCAAGAATTTTTCTGCGAGTTGTCAAATTGCAAAAACGGTTGATTTACATAATTTTAATTTTTGAAAGTCTTTCTTTCATTTGATAAAAGCACGCATTGTCAGCATGGCGGAGTTGTAAGACTAATTTACATCAATTTACCAGAATTACCTGTCAAAATATGTAATATAAAATCGCAGAGTGATTTTATGATTAAAACTGTTACATTGCAAAAGCAGTCGTTTGTTACAGCTTCAGCACTTAATTTTTCTGAGCGATGTCCACTATCATTTTCTTATTCTTAAAACGCTCCGTCAGTCTCTGTCAGACTGAAAGACGTTATTGCAGCCATTTTATTTTCAAAATGTTTCTGACAGCTGTCAAATTGCGAAACACATTTTGAAACATGCAATCTCTTAAAAACACCCAATTTTGATGGTTATACATGACTATTAGAATATATAATTGTTGCAGCTGTATAATATTTTATAAAAAATATTTTTGACAGTTATAAATACAACATGCTTGAATATATCAAATTATAAACATAATTATTGTCTTCCTATTTAGGCGAGTATAACTAGAACACACACTAGAAGTCCAATTATAGTGATGGTTGCAACAGATATAGTTTTTAAAACTGTTTTGACAGCTGTCAAATTGCAAAACAAAGCTTCACGTTATTATCATTTACACGCGTTGTGCGATCTTATACATCTTATCATTGTAACCCAATGTACCTGACAGATGTCAAAATATAAACACAATTACTGTTTTCTTATTTTGACGAGTTAAATATTTTGACAACTACTGGCAAGGCATAACTATTTTACTACTTTAAATTGTAATTCTCGAAATAGTTCTGATATCCGTTGAATTGTCAAAGATTTCAACTAAAAGCGATCAAACCGTTTAGCTAGCAACTGCCAAAGTGACTACTCTTTAGTAGTTATTTCTTAACATATATTTTCTATGTATGTATGTACGTACTTCCCTAAATATTATTCTGACATAATTCTGCAATGTAAAAGCAGGCTTTCATCATCACAATCAATGTTTTACCATAGTGTAATATAGATAATAAAAACATCGAATCATGATTTTTTTTGTATTGGATTTTCATCAATTCCTAACAAGGATAATTGACATTTCTACTCCTGCATAATCAATACTATCCACTGTTAGAGTCACTGAGTTCCTGATCGAGGACAACAAGGTATGGCTGTCTACGAAACTAAAAGTTTGATGATGAGCCTTCAGTGGTTTGTTTTTCCGTCTTTCAGTCAAACTAATTTTAGTAATGTGATTTTCAATAATTTTTAATATGATGTTTGTTTCCTTTTGGATACATTCTTCAAAATGCTTAACCGCTGTCAACATTTTACTAAGATTGGCTGCAATTTAGTCTAGCCAAAGAAAGCTTGTTGATAAAAATAAGAAACTGGAAGTCCTCTAGTATACAGGATGTAGGTCTAGTTGGTAGAGACGCTTCCACTTAGGAGTTTTATCTGGAAAATAAATCACGTGGGAGCCGTTTATAAACTATTTTTTAAGTTTAAGTCCCAGAAGCCTCTTCCCACTCCAATCTACTGATTTACGGTATGTTACCTTAGTACTTCTAGTAGCTTTCCAAACCAATATTTATGGGGAATCTTAAGATAAACTTGAGCGCCAGAATTTTGATTTCCTGTGACGTTATAGCTTCGACGCCTTTTTACGTCTTCAATCAATTTGTACATTACAAATAACTGCAAGCAATATGGCATAGCAACTTATATGAACATTTGAGGGTCTGCTGTGGGCCAAGAGAAGTGTTTTCTGTCTTGCACACGTGTGGGTGTTTAACACTTTAAACAGTACGGTCATTGAGGAAGCTGGTCATCGTTGTAGTTTTTACAAATTGAGTTTTGCTGTAGTTGAATTGGTGTTTCGGAAAAATATAATTCATTATGGAACAACTTTGGCCAAATGGTTTTGGCATATCCAGCAATAGTTTTGTTGATTTTTTTGAGAGCAAAGTTTAAATGTTTGCTTCAGTTTGAAACATCTATTGTGTCGCCTATTCTTGCTGTGTTCAAAACTCGCTGACCAGTTCGAGTCCTTTTAAAAAGCGTAGAATGTTAGAGATCCTAGATTAGATAATTATTCTTCCTCTTCAATTTGACATGCTTCGAGGTGCGAGGCACAGTGCAGAGCACATATGGATGAATGTTTCGTCTTCTTCCTCACAAAATCTACGTTTGACTCTCTTTCTTATTCTAAGTCTATTTAGATGTCCATTCAGTTTGCAATGCCCTGCTAGGATTTCTGCCAATATACTAGTATTGTTTTTGTTGAGGCTGATGCACTCTCTTTTGGTTCTATATTTCAAGAAGAGTTATAGCTTACTTAATACCATGGAGATTCTCCCAGTATTTGGATTTTCTCTGCTCTACATCATTTTTGAGTTTTTCCAGTATTACTTAGCCGTTAAAGAAGATATTCTGGCTCCATTCTTAGCGAGATGGTCTCTTCTTTAGTTTTCATCCTCTTTTGTTTGTTCCTGAACCCACAGTAATCCCTTGTTTGTTTTGCCTAGGTCATTTAGTTTGTCTGGACACTCTCAAACCATCTTGAAGCTCATAATAATTGAGCTCAGTAAACTTCGACATATAGATACCTCCTACCAAGTAAAATTACATTTATTGGCATGTATGTATGCATTTGTTAGTGTTATTTAATCAATAAAACAGATACAGTTCAATAAACTACAATTTCACCGCCTAGCTTAAAGCAAGTAAACTTAATGTCACTTTACGAGTTAATTACACAACAGGTGGATATTGGACACATATAACAATAGAGAATTTCTCCGATGTTGCCGTTATCGAACGGATTTTGTAATACATGTTAATTATAGTGGAAATTGTCGCTGTTTACCGAATACGTAATATTCTAATAAACTGCTGCACTTTCCTTGTGGTGTGTGGTGATTAGTCAATCTATCGATATTAATTGATAAATCCTGTTATCGTTGTAATGTGTGGAATTTCACCAATCAACCGAACTATTTGCGTACCTATATCATATCAGTACATAAGTGAAATCTTACTGTTTGGTTAGAGGTAATCGTCATGTTAATCGATAATTAACTGATTTACATAAATATAGATTAAAACAGTCACAAATAATGGAATAATTTGACGACTAGTGATTGCAAGGACACAATATTTAAGTTTCCATGTCTATAATTTCAGATGGACAATCAACGCTATTATCACACGAAATTCTTATCAACGTTTAAATATTATGTCTAAAACGTGTGTAAAAAAAAGGAGGTGTATCCAGTATGTTGCGATAATCAAATGTAAACAAGGGTGGGGTATCTACTCAAGATGAATTTATTGTGATTAAAAAGTGATAGCCCTCTGATGAAATTGTTGCGTTTTATTATGTTTTTATTCCGACTAATATCTGAGGAGACAAACTTGCGTAATTTTTATTCGTGTTATTAAAGTGTATCTCGATGACATGTTGTAAATTTCATCACTTCTAAAACCCACGCCATACTACTAGGAAGGTTGAGCTTGAGCTTTATTTCAAGGTCAGATTAGTAAACGAAATTGTAGGATCGTTTTATATTTATGTACCTAGCAATCACTACACGCTTCACGAAATCTAATTGGCAACCGTTTTGAGCTTAGACTTTACTCAAGTTATTCAACACCAGCACATAGGTTGTGGTCTAACAAACTTGGAGTCAACGTTCTGAATATATTACTGCTGCGTTGTTAGATGTAACAAATCTGGTGTAATGTTCTTTTATTTTTGATCGTCTGAAATAGTCGCGTTTGGAATTTAAAAATAAACGTACGTATCTATCTAATCTTCTCTCTTCAATAAAATGTATTTCAAGTTAACATTCTTGTTTCGAAAAGAATTTGGACGGAGCACTTGTACTGGACAAACAACGTTTCACTGAAACGGGTTACCGATTAGTGGATGTGGCCTTGAAACAATATTACAGGTCTTTGGACTTTTATTCTGAACGTAAATATTGAAAGGTATAAACATTATAGTAACAGTTAGTGAGCGTCAAATAATCAGTTGTCTATAAAAAGAATTGTTGAATTAGGGTCAGCTATTAATATAAAATTTTCGTTTGTGTAAATGTTGCGTAAGCCAAGTCGGCATGAATTAAAAGTACCACTATACACGCCGCGTACTACTTTACTTTCAATTATCATGTCTGGTTTTCGTCTTTATATTTCTAATCAAATCTATGACGGCGTTGTTCGTTTTTTTTAGTAAACAAATCAATTATTAATTAGGTACCTATTAAACTGGAAAAAAAATGTCGTTTACGATAGTTTGACAATTTGAAAGTGCTTATTCAGTTCCTACAGTTGATCAAATTAAATTTGACATATGTAGGTATTTACATAAAAGTGCAAGATCGGTTATATCTTGCAATTCTGACAGTTGTAACTGACAATAAATTTATGACAGCTGTCAAATTGTAGAAACATGCAGTTTTTGGCCTTGACGTTGCTCGATATCGATATATGTATTTCTGACAGTTGTCAAATAGCTTGACAGTTATAAACACAACATGCTTGAATATATCAAATTACAAACATAATTATTGTCTTCCTATTTAGGCGAGTATAACTGTTGAAGGATAGGATAACTGTCAAAGTAGAAGTCCAATTATAGTGATGGTTGTAACAGATATAATTTTTAAAACTGTTTTGACAGCTGTCAAATTGCAAAACAAAGCTTCATGTTATTATCATTTACACGCGTTGTGCGATCTTATACATCTTCTCATTGTAACCCAATGTACCTGACAGATGTCAAAATATAAACACAATTACTGTTTTCTTATTTTGATGAGTTAAATATTTTGACAACTACTGGCAAAGCATAACTATTTTACTAATTTAAATTGTAGTTCTTGAAATAGTTCTGATAGCCAAACCGTTTAGCTAGCAACTGCCAAGGTGAAAAGTTATCCTTTAATAGTTTTTTCTTAAAGTTCTAAAACTCCCACGCATTGTTTTTACTATTTACTATACTTATATTTTCTATGTATATAGTTTCCTACACAGTTCTATCTATCAAACTTCAATATCTTGTAACTGTCAATGATTATTTTCCTGGAATATGACAGATACCACCATCAAAGTACTTTGACAGGGGTTAAAATATAAAATATGAATAGTTCTTGGTCGTTTTCATGGAATATAGTAAATAATACACCTAATAGTGTAACACCACACTAACACTAGTGTGATGTTGGAGAAAATTTTCGCCGAAGCCACCGTTCCAGTCCAAGCTTTGTGCTATCCATGTGCCCAGTTTAAACCAATGTGTTGGCTTAATCTCCACATTTTCTGCAGTAAAAATACGAAACTATAAAAGAATGCATAAAAAAGGAAATTTTAATTCGTAATAGTGGCCTTCGCAATTACTAAACAAAAAATAAAATCATTAAATAAATCGCAAATTATCGTGAATGTTATATTATTCCTTCAATTTCATGTTACATGTACAATATTATATAATCATAGCTTCTCGTATATGTATGTGTATGTATACAGCAGATTTTGATATTACTTACCTTGAGTTTCTAAGCTCTGTCATACAGTCTTGTTGTTTTTGTTTGTCCATTCGAGAGTTTGCAGGACAATAAATTATTTTATTTTTAGATTGATGTAAGTCATATGGTAATTTTTTTCACAACTTAAGTAGATTTTCAGAATTTTTTTCAATATGAAGATAATTTTTTGAAATCACTTTACTTAGTTTTTTGTTTATTCTTATAAACTTGTTAACAAACTAATCTAATTTTATTGTTTCAGGTATACGAAAACGCTAGAAATCACACATTAAAATGCTCATAAGGTTAGTAACTGGTAAAGTGGGACGTGTCCCACTAGGATGGCAAACGCGAGCTTACTCACACAAAGTGGAATATCGTCCAATTCGTAGCGTTTTAGTGGCGAATAGAGGTGAAATAGCAGTGCGTGTTTTCCGTGCATGTAACGAATTAGGTATTAAATCGGTCGCGATATACTCGAAAGAAGACAGATCTCATATCCACAGGCTGAAAGCAGACGAAAGCTACTTAGTCGGTGAAGGTCTACCTCCAGTACAAGCCTACCTCCATATACCTGAAATCATCAAAATATGCTTAGATAACGGTGTGGATGCTGTGCATCCTGGTTACGGGTTCCTCTCCGAGAGATCGGATTTCGCTCAAGCTGTCATCGACGCGGGATTAAGGTTTATCGGTCCGTCACCGAAAGTTGTTTATCAAATGGGTGATAAGGTTGCTGCAAGAGAGGCTGCTATTGCAGCTGGTGTTCCTATTGTTCCTGGCACAGACGGTCCCATTACCACGAAAGAAGAAGCTATGGATTTCTGCATAAAACACGGCTTGCCTGTTATATTTAAAGCGGCGTATGGTGGTGGTGGTAGAGGAATGAGGGTCGTAAGAAAAATGGAAGAAGTTGAAGAAAATTTCCAAAGAGCATCTTCTGAGGCATTAAGCGCTTTTGGAAACGGAGCTATGTTTATTGAAAAGTTTATTGAACGACCCAGACACATTGAGGTTCAACTTCTTGGAGATAAAGCTGGAAATGTTGTTCATCTCTACGAAAGAGACTGTTCGGTTCAACGTCGCCATCAGAAGGTCGTGGAAATTGCTCCAGCGCCACAATTAGATCGAAAAGTACGAGATAGGATGACTGAATATGCGGTAAAGTTGGCTAGACACGTTGGGTATGAAAATGCGGGAACTGTTGAGTTTTTGGTCGATGAATCGGGCAATTTCTTCTTCATCGAAGTGAATGCGAGATTGCAAGTAGAACATACGATAACAGAAGAAATAACTGGCGTAGATTTAGTACAGTCACAGATTCGTATTGCTGAAGGGATGACGTTACCGGAATTAGGACTAGAGCAGCACAATATTAAACCTAACGGTTTCGCCATACAGTGTCGCGTAACAACAGAAGACCCAGCTAAGAATTTCCAACCAGATACTGGACGTATCGAAGTATTCCGATCAGGTGAAGGTATGGGTATTCGATTGGACGGAGCATCAGCATTCGCCGGCGCCATAATATCACCCTATTACGATTCTTTGCTAGTCAAGGTAATAGCACATTCGCAATCCCTGCAATCGTCTTGCGCCAAAATGAACAGAGCCTTGAGAGAATTCAGAGTTCGCGGCGTGAAGACCAACATTCCGTTCCTATTGAATGTGTTGGAAAATCAGAAGTTCCTAAACGGTGCGGTCGATACTTACTTCATAGATGAAAATCCTCAGTTATTCAATTTTACTGCTTCACAAAACAGGGCACAAAAATTGTTGAATTATTTAGGTCAAGTGTTAGTGAATGGACCTTCCACACCTTTGGCAACACCTAACAAACCGGCCGAGATTAAACCACATGTTCCGGAAGTATCCAGAGGTAATATAGATTTAATAATGCTTTTAGCTGTGTGATAGGAGGTTCACTCAATTTCATTATTAATGAAGAAGGATTTAACTATATTGCTATATAAGGCTATAGATGGCTTGCAGAAATATTTAGGTGTGGATAATTGGTGGTGATTGGTTGAGAGAGCAATAAACTAAATTTAAGAGCGATTGTATAATTCTTTTCAATGCATAATAAATAGAACAAGGGTCCAAAATTTTGCTATTTTCTCTTGATATATATATATTCATACATTGCGAATGCATATAAATTTCTAAAGTGCTAAAAATATATGATTGAAGATTATTTCAAATTCGCGGACTTTATCACGCGGTGAAGAACTGTCCTGGCATACAGTATGTAGTATTTTGGCAACGGTTGCGGCTTAAAATAAAATAGTAGTTATTTGTTATGTAGGATTGTTAATTAGAGTTATTTATATTTATCAAAGTATGCATTTCATGAAATGATTTTGTATCGGCAAAATTTGCGATATTTAGTATAGTCAAATTGAAAACGTAATCGCTGTAATATTGGTGTAAAGTATGAATGAATAATATAACATTTTTAGTTTTATTTTTTGACACAAAACAGGTGCAGCTGCATAATTGGAGCTTCTAAATTAAAATAGCTAAATATATAATCTTGTTTATTATGTTTTGCTACGATTCATATCAATTTTAGGCGTTATGCCTAATTTTGTGCAGTTTATATACAGGATGATTCAGAACAAAGCAAATTTTACATTTTAGTATTATTCCATGTAAAAGTTTGTTGCGTAATTCAAAATACTTTCAGTTGTATAAAATATGAAAATATACGTGATTCAATTCAAATTTTGCTTGCATTTCTTTATGATTTCAAAAGAATCACTAGTTGAAAACAGTGCTTAATTTTCAATTCAATCCAGATCTTATTACTCTAATTGCTGTTCTGTATTCGAATTATGTTATACATCAAACTATGCTGTTCTGCTACGTACACAAGGAAAGAGAATTACGTACACTCGGCGAAATTTTTATAGTTCCAGATGAACTATTGAACAGAATATAATGTTTTTCTTAAAATATCCGGTAAACTATGTATTAAAGGTAAAGCTTCATTGCAAAGAAAGGTCGACTTATAGAAAAATAGTTAAACAAAATAAAAACATTATAATTTTTGAGTTTTTGATAAAGTTAGTAATGAGTGTTGGATCCTTTCTTCAAAGCAATTTCAAAAATCCGCTTCTTCATACTGTCTATTAACTTCGTCAATGTTGAAGCAAGAATTTCATTCCAACATCTCGTTATCGCAGATTTCAGTTTTTTAATGTTTTCGTATTGGTGATTATTGGCACATACCTCCCTAGCCAATATTCCCTAAAGATTTTCAGTTGGGTTCAAGTCGGGTGAACGAGCAGGTCATTTCATTAATTTGATTTCTTTTTGTTGAAACCACTCTTTGGATCGTCTGGAAGAATGGATAGCTGCGTTGTCTTGCTGAAATATCCAAAAGCCACCCAAACCATTACACTACTGCCACCAACATTTCTATTTCTACTTGTGGCAACTTCAGTGTCGTTACGCAAATATTAGTATTTTAAGCCACCAGGTCCGTCCAAATTAAATTTCTTTTCGTTGGAAAATATGACAATCTTCCATTCATTATCCCAGTTTTTTGTGTAAATCTCAGCCTTGCTTGTTTGTGAACCTTCTTTAAGGGTGGATTTGAGACCTTTTTCTGCCATCTAGAGCGTTTACTACCGGATAAAATTCGTTGTACACCTCTCTTAGTTACTGCCAAATTTAAATCACATTTGATTTTTTGTGCGGTTACATAACCAAAAGAGGCTAACTGAAATATAGATGAGTGCTGTCTTCGCGTAAGATTTTGATTAGTTCCTTTAGGACGATATTTGCCGTAGGAATTACCTAAACTTATATATTATTGATGACGTGATGGGATCGCCCCAATTTCGTGGCTATTGCTCGGGTTGAACACCCCATCTGTTTATAACAATTTATTTTTGTTTTATCATCCTCGGTTAGCAGTTTACCTCTCGGCATTGTTATTAACTAATATCTGTACTTCAATATTATATATATTTGGTAATGAATAAACTTTTTACAGTGTTCAGAAGCTTTTCTGGAGTGGCAACTCCTCCTCCTCCTAACTTCATACAATGATTGTCACAGGTAATTCCCCTACTGATTTAAGAAGTGTGATATTTAAAACTAGTCAGAGTCAGAATGGACTACGCAATAGAGTGGATAATGGTAAATCATTCTCATCATCATCTCCAACCACGTCGTCTGATTCTTCTTTCTTTTTCGTTAATTGAGTCAAGTCTATAACTTCGAAACCGATATCTTCTTTTTCTATTTTTTCGTCAATAGCTTCTACTATTCTTGAATGATCTGCTTCATTTAGTAAATTATAATTATGGGGAATATGTGTAGTGTAGTAGGGTGGATTGCGTTTTATGTGAGACATAAACGTTTTTAAGTCTGTGTGTGTGTAGATAACTTGTAAAAGTTCCCTGTCGTTCTAGCTGTATAATGAAAGTTTAGTTTATGATAATGATGTTCAAAAGTTATAATCCAAAATTTGTGTAATAAAGTCTATGCAATGGATTACCGAAGCTAAGATAAAATGGAACCATACAGACTTAAAAAACGCTTTTATGGTTGCATCTTAAGACTTCATTCATTCATATTAGCATAATTATAATGGAAGTCAACTTTTGCTGACGGGTTAGTCAGAGGAGCCAGTGAACGACCATTCACAGGTCCAGAAGCGACGTTTGGGAGTTCTTATGGTAGCGTTAAAGCTGTCGTCAAAACTCAGCTCGCTGCCAGACACCGGTCCCACTGGAGGGGACTTACTGGAATGAGATACTGTAAAATCATGGGAATTCATCCGTACCAGAACCGACTCCGCAAAGCCGTCTCTATGAGTAGGCCCAGGCTACGATTGCTTACAGGCATCGTGACTGGGGACTGGACAGTGAACAAACACCTGCATTGCATGGGTTTAGCAAATTCTCCCTAGTGTAAAAGCTGCGGAGACGCAGAGGAAACTCTAGTGCATCTGCTTTTCGACTGTCCAGCAGGGCACGCGGATTAGATTAGATTAGGGGTGGTATTACGGGCCCCTTTCGCCGCGACCTTCCCGGTCTGTTGTGATCCCCAGTAATTCTAGAAGGCATTCTCTAACATTGCCCTCTTTATGAGGCTTAGCGGCTCCTTAGTGTAGCTCTGCTCTGTGGGATTCTCTGCGCCCAACATGAGAAACCTTATCCTTGCCAGGTATTCTTGACTAGGGATTCTTCTTGCTCCTTGCTCCTTTTTTGTCTTTATCCAGCAGGTCACTAGTGAATTCAGGCTTCTGTTCTTTTGCCTGTCTTTGTTCTGGTGATCTTTGCCACCATTCCCTGGACTTATTATGTATCCATTCGTTGATGGGTTTTCTGATTTGTGTAAGGACGGTGCCGAAGGATGGGCCAGGCCCGACGAATTGCCTCGACGAATCTTGTCTGGCCAAATCGTCTGACGCCTCATTTCCCTTCACGCCCTCATGGCTGGGTACCCACCTCAAAATTAGTTTCCTTTGGGAATCGACCTCGTTTAAGACATTAACACAGTCCCAAACGTTTTTACCGAACTCAGTCCATCTTTCCACTTCTCTAACGCAATGGTGAATTGCTGCTACCTCAGCTTGAAAGACCATTGTGTCCTTCCTGAAGCTTAGGCTTTCTTCCGTATACATCGGCTCTTACGTCATGTTTAGTTTTGTAGCCGTCTGTATACCAGTTCCGGTTCGGTCTTACCGGAGGGCCTTTCTACCAGGCCTTCTTGTCTGGTATTATGACCTGGTATATCCTACCCAGGTTGAATTTCTGAACCATTGAACCGCTTGGCACCCCCGTAAAGGGAAAGGGGAAGCTACTTTGGGATCGCCGGATTAGACGAACCCAAACTAGAGAAATGAACTCTCAACCAGCACTCACACTTCTTCCTACAGGTGCAACTGGGTCGGAAGGCCTAAACGACATTGGGGCACAATATACCTTTTTGGCCAAGCGCGGCTGCACGGCGTTACCCACCCGTGGAGGAAGGGAAAAAAATTGAAGTCAACTATAGGAAAGTATTGAAAATGCAGGATTACGAAACCAAAGAAGTATTCATTTGAACCTGATTCTGTTGCATTTCCACCGAATTACTATGGTGTGGTTAAAACCATAATCAACTTAATACAGCGAACTGAACGAACAGATTTTATCGAGTGTACGACATATTTGTCAACATCTTTGAACATACATGTAACTGAAAATATTTTGATGGAAGCACAAACTTAAATGGAATCCTGTTTTATTAAACATTTCTATATATTGCTTTGGTTACTTAAAAAAGTTGCGTTAGCCGAATTTTTCCATATTATAAGTTGCAATAAGCTATAAATTAATATTTTCTAAGAAACACAGTTCATGGCTATATTATTAGGCTATGTGTTGTTCTTTTATACATTTTTATTATATAGCAAAAGTAGATAACAAAAAAATAAATGAGTTTATATACTTCTATGGCTGCAGTTGTTGATCTATTCAAGGGACGTCTCGTCTCCTAGAACTATATTAACCTACTAATATGTACATATGTATAGCACAACTTTAATCATATAATACTTTTTGGAAAAAAACTTTCAATGCAAAACGTGAACCTTATACTATATAAAACAAGCTTGAGGTGTGCTATTATGCCATTTTTGCAGTTTTAGGTCCAATAATAATAGAAATAAACAATGGTGCTTGCTTCATCAAAGGTCATGTAACCAATGTAAAAAAATATTTTCTTTTATTTTATATTCTTGTATGTACTTTTAATGCTATATCCGATATACAAAGATTGAAGAGTTGTTAATTGGTGATAGGCAATTCATTTACTTACAACATAAAACGGACGTGTGAATAATTTAATGTATCACAATCGAACTAAATTATACTCCTATCTAAATAACACCAATATAAGTGATTTAGTCCTATCATTTAAGACATAATAGTGAACATATCCTGTCACGCATTTTTTGTAGTTTTAAAAATTGGATTATGCACTTATTAAAGTATATAAGCTGTGTGTATGAAAATACTACGTACTTTAAATATAGTTTCTTTCAGTTTACTTGGGAGAAGGTCTTGGTGAAGGTGCGTTGCACTATCTGCCCCCTACCCTCTTCTGCTCACGGTTTTAAAGAGTGGCCTGTATTTAATGTAGATTTTTTCATTTAGCAATAGTGCAGTAACGTATTAGTACCCTCGTTGTTATTAGATCCCTCGCCCCCTTTTTCTAATGTATGCGTAATATGAGTTTGCAAGAAACTAATTTGAATTTTTTATATTTGTAGTTTGCGTTAGTAAAGAAAGGCTAAAATCCAATCAATAGTTGACAGCACATGATTACTTATTTTCCTTTTTCCACTCTTGTTCATTTGACTGTATGCATTTAATGAATCGATACATAATTTTTTGTTTGATCTTTTTTTTACGTTCTAGTACACAATTACGCTAGTGATGGTGCGACCCCTTTTAATCGCATCTCTTTTAAAGATCCCTACTTGGGGGTAAAAGCAAACTTCAACTAAATTTATGCTTTGAATAAAATCTCTTTGTTGCTCGTAAAATCTGCAAACGAAATATTATTTGTACAAGCCATCTGTTTTTACGTCGTGTATAAATAAGCCATTTAATGGCTTATTAGCGGTCAAATTTATGAACATTACCTTTTGGTGTGTATAGCAACTCTTCGTAATACCGGCATTATATGTGATACTAAAAAAATATATATACGACATCATGTTTTACCTTCAAGCTTTCGAGAAGATAGTAATTGCTTGCTATACACTATCATATTACATATGTATGAGTATCGAATGTTGTTGTCTGGGCGTCCAGAGAGCCGCAAGTCCGCAAGTTACCTGTGGGATTCACGAATTGGGCACACTTATAAACGCTTTATTATGTACCACATTTGTCCATTATTACAATTGTGTGTGGATTGTTACTCTTTGATCATGCAAACCAGTCAAAGCATTCTAAGCTTTTATCACATTTTGTGCTGTGCTTCCAATTGATGACCGACTGAAAGTCTCACCATCATCAACAGATCAATGTCTATTTTGAAAACTCGTTGGATTTGACTTGAAAAATATCATCCAACTTTGTTTTGGCTTCATTTACAGTTTGTTTCCTGACAATTTACCAAGTTTGAAGCAGAATTTGATAAAGATCCTATGCGCTGCATTATGTATTGTGGTATCGTACAGTTTGTAGCCAGAACTGTGGCCAGATCTGGAAAAGGTTTGTATGAGTGAAAAGTACAGAAGAAGCACTACGAGGCTCTTACCTAGTACCGGGTCCAATTACCTGCATTGTTGATTACAACCTGGCTCCGATTTGGCATACCTACTTTTAACTAAATTTTCGGCAAACGCAGTGGTAAACCTACGACATATTTCTTTAAATTTAACCGACAACAGCTTGGCCGTCAAAGAACGACTTTGTTGCAATTTCTGCTTCATAAAGACCTAGGTGTTCTCAATAGATTGAGATCTGGAGACTGTGACAGCCACTCCAATGTCTCGTTGTCTGTGTAATTTAACTAAGCATTCTTTGACGGTTAATATACCGGTAAAGATGCATAGTGTTCCGAAGACATGCACACCATCCCACACATAAATCTTTACGGAATGTTTCACACTGCGATGAAGCTTTATACTTCCGCGTATTGTCCAGCTTTTCTTTCCAGGAAGCCATGGTCAAAAAGATGACTCGTTTGTACAGACGACATTGCTCCAATCCCGATCAATATTCGCCTGGGCCTACTAAAGTGGGTTGTGTCTTTCAGACAGCAGACGTTTTACTTTCGTACTAGGCCATGTAATATTATTTTGAAGTAATCTCCGTCGAATGGTCATTGGCGTCGTACAGACTGCATGTTAATTCATTTACGTTGAAGGAATATAAACAAAAAATTGTGTTTGACACCATTTAGCCATTATTTGGCAGAGTGACTTGCAATCCTAAATAGTCATTCTAAATGGAAGAGACTAGATTAGATTTGAGGGCTGTGGCACTGTTGCCTTTAGTCACTGTGACCTACATACATAGATCAATTGTTGGATTTCAGAAGAGGTTAGAAACCTGAAAAGGTCTGCTGGAGTATTGAGGTCGAGTACGATTGACACCACCCAAAATATGTTCTGTCATATTTAGATCTCCTTGGCATAGACGACAGATGGTGAGCTTACATACATAGATGGTAATTCAGAGCCGTATAAGCTGTCAAAAATCCTGCCTGTAGTCTGAGTTTTCCCCTTCTTTGCTAACTTAGGGGATGCCAGCAGAAGGCCTCTCTGTTATCCTCTCATTTATTGATTGCTTGCTTTAGGTGGCTCTTTTGCAACGCCACTACAGAATTTGGTGGTGTGCCCATACTAATTCACTTCTGTCCTCAAATTAAGTGCAGCCAAGGTGACACCATTCAGTGGTGCTTCCTGGTTGCTAATTTTTTGCCAACAAAAATTGCATTGCGATAAGTTAAGTGTAGGTGCTGGTGTGCATACTTGGCTTAAAGAAGAAAATAACAGAAATGTAGGAACAAACAAAATAAGAATTATAATAAAAAAGTCGTATCACATGGCGTTAAAACTTAAATTCTTTCTAGTTTAAATAATGGACTTCCTTGCCCTTACACGTAGGTCCAAACGTTTAATACGTATTGGTCTAGTTTTGCCTTTTTTATTACTTAGCTATCAAATGCATTTGTTAAATATGAGTATGAATATTGTTTCCAAAGCAGACTTCTCAAAATCGGCTTTTTTGTTATTTATTTTGATAATCGTCATAATCAGAAAAAAGAACTTTATTCAAAAGTGTAAAAAGTCAATATGGTGCCCATAAGAAAAAACAAAGTTGACTGAATGTAGAATGTCTTGAAAAAACGGATGACACACTTAGTTTTTTAAAAAAAAGTTAGAGTTAGAAACGTCTACGTTTATCGGTTTTCGATATATAACGTAAAAACGAAACTTCAAAATATCACTTTTTTCCAAAAATCTCAGCAACCCATGCAATTTTTTTAAGTTTCTCGGTAGCATACCTTTTCTCTCCCAAAACTTTGCCCTAATTTAACCGATCTCTTATCTTTTATAATAACAGAGTTCTCTATACTTGCGCTCGAAAAATGGGCACCCTGTATAACTATTGATGGATTTTAGCTAATACTACAATACATTTCTTCTCATAATCTAGCTATTTTAAACATTTAGCAGTATTTTAGTGTTTTTTTTTTGTTGGATTCAAGTTTATTCTTGTTTCCAAAAGTTTTACTGAAGAACCAATTTTTTTTTTAATTTTTTTTGATTCATTTTTTTGAGCATGCGGATATGTTACATATTTTTCTATCGTACATAAATATACACTCCAGACGAATAGTACATACAATCTGTATAATTATTTCACCTTGAGATTAGCTATTAATACTACATAAATATTAGGTAATGTACTCGTTTGTGATTCTGCACTTTCCACTTTTTTTGTCATTATTTTATTAAGCGAAGAGATTAATTCAGTGCTAACTTCACACTTCAATCTGCTAACAGTCATAAACATTACAAATTGAAAAATTTGCTCGTACTAAAGGACAACGTAAACAAAGTAGTGTTTGATTTAATGATTAGATTGCACTTTGCCAGGCACTAACTTTGTTTATATTCTAGTAAATGAAAAGTAAATAGTACTAATTTTATTACTAGTTTTATTTTTACATATTTCGAGATAAAGATTAACTATCACAATACAAAATATAAAGGAAAACAGTTAGTATGTACTACTGAGAAAATTGACGATTAAAATCATATTTTTATTGTTATGTTATGTTCGTGCTTGGAACAACATTTTAAAAACATCATGCGTAAAAAATTTAATCACCCAATAATTACGATTAATTGACAAAAATATAATTCAAACACGAACGTATTTTGTAAGTTTTACGTTTACATAGCTCTACGGTGTTCGCATTACTAATCATTTTCTATTGTGTACTTATAACAACATACTTCTAACTTTATAACAATAGAAGAACAATGAACAACTCGAGAATTGTTTTGTGGAAATACCATGCAAAATGAGTGCTAATCTGCATTCTGCGAAATACCTATATTTTTCAATGATCTCTTAGATAGTTTGTTTAATGATTAGTATTACAAATCTAAATATAGTTTAGAAACGAATTGATGTGGTTTTGAAAGCAGTTGAGGAAGTTTGTTTTAAAAGCAGCTAAGTTGGTTTTAGTTTAGAATCTTTTTGATGCAATTTAGAGATATGTCTTCCTGACTTAGAGGTAATCTTGAAAGCAATTTAGTTAGTTTAGAAAGCCGTTTATATGGTTTTGAAAGTCGTTGATCTTATTTAGAAAACTTGTTTTAAAAGCAGCTTAATTGATTTAGAACTTTCCTGATACAATTTAGATATCTGCCTCTTTGACTTAGAGGTAATCGTGAAAGCAGTTTAGCTAGTTTAGAAACCAGTTTATATGGTTTTGACAGTCGTTGATCTTATTTAGAAAACTTGTTTTAAAAGAAGCTTAATTGGTTTAGAACTTTCCTAATGCAATTTAGAAAACTGCCTTCCTGATTTTGAGTTGGTCTTGAAAGCAGCTTAGCTAGTTTAGAAAGCAGTTTATATGGTTTTAAAAGCTTTTACCTATGAAGCTTGTTCTACAAGCAGGTTAGTTGGTTTAGAACTTTTCTGATACAATTTACAAACCTGCCTTTATGACTTTGAGTTAGTTAGGTAGTTTAGAAACCAGCATATGTGGTTTTAAAAGCAGTTAATGGTAATAAGGAAGCTTGTTTTAAAAACGGCTTAGTGAGTTTAGAACTTTACTGAGATTGTTTAGAAGCCAGCCTCCTTGTATTTGAGTTGGTTGTGAAAGAAATCAGTTTATATGGTTGGTCTTGTTGAGGAAGCAGCTCCACGCCGGCACTCAGTCAGATAAGTTATTTAGTAAACTAAATGAAGGATTGGTTTAAAATACTTTCTCAACTAACTAAGTTTGTTTCCAAATTAGTTTAAAACCAGAGAAGCAGCTTTCAAACCCAGCAAACATAAAGTTATCGACCTTACACTATCCGGCCCAGTTACGTGGAATGAGTCATTAAGTGGCCAGCCCTGTGATTATTCTAGAATTATTTTCCGGAATAATCACAGTATTTGCAAAAAAGCTTCGTTATTTCGTAATTGTATGAAGATTTCTACCAATTTCACTACCGACTTTGCTGGTTTGAAATAGCCATTTTCTCTAGTATTCCTAAGTATTTTGTGGTGGTAATTTTTGAAATTAATTATATTTACAGAAAAAAATAGCAACTGTTGTTGCAACTGTTCTTGCAAAAATAGATCATAAAATTAATACGAGTACATTCTTTTTAATTGGTAGTAATAATTTATGTAGTTAATGGAGACAGCAATCTTAATTTATTTATGTTTCTTTTACCGGTAGGTAATTGGTTCTAATTCAATCTAGTTCAAATTAGTGGAAGTCTAAACGGAGTTAATAAGTCAACAAAAGAAAACAAGACTGATCCAAACCTTGTTTACCATTCTCTAAAATACAAACACAAACATAAACATTTACTCATTCTATTTTCACTCCATGTGATAATAATTTCTTTATTTTATTACTTTCTTAATTAATATTACTTAGTTTACTTTTACTATTTATATCATTTTCACATTTTAATTATTATCATTGCATGCTTTGTTTTAGCGTACCTTAGTGCCACAGCGGACGAAAATCCAAGTAATATATATTTTATTTATACTTTCTTTTTTGTAGTAGTGCTTCTTCAGGATTGCATTTGCTGCTGTAGCTATCGGGTATTGGGCTATTTATGCATGTTTCGTTATAAATGTATACCTCTTTTGTGAATGTCTTCTTCGCTTCTATTGGTGCAAAATTCTAGCATAGGTAACACGAAACGATATCGAGGACATTACAATCTAGTTGGAAACTTGGTTAGATAAGATAACTTTGTTTTTGTAGTTAAAACTGGATTCATTATAGGATGGATAATTTTTCTAACATTTATAAATAATAATGGGTTATTTTTTTTAACTTTCTAATGAATAACAAGGATACTGTCAGACACCACATACATATGTGACATCATTATAATGCTTTGTGGAAAAATTTGATCTAAATTAGTTTAAAATTTAATTAATTTCTGACACAATAATATTACCATAAGGGCATTTACCGGCATTTACATTTATTAGATTATTAACTAGATTTAAGTGGTATCTATGCATAGGACATACTGGTAGTAGTGCCGTCAACTACATGTACTGGCATGGTTTTTGTAACTCTACGAATGTTTGTTGGCATGTTTACAATTT
Source organism: Popillia japonica (assembly GCA_004785975.1). Classification (NCBI taxonomy): domain Eukaryota; kingdom Metazoa; phylum Arthropoda; class Insecta; order Coleoptera; family Scarabaeidae; genus Popillia; species Popillia japonica. The sequence goes on from SMLS01065385.1 coordinate 23,637, forward strand.
CCAACTTTAATCCTATCTTATTTAATCCAACTGACTATATTTCTAGCTAAAGCTCCACCTAAAGGATTTAGACAAATCTACAAAGAAGAAGGACCAGCAGCATTTGCTAAAGCTATACGCAACCACAAGGGACTACTGTTGATGGACACCACATTCAGAGATGCCCATCAATCTCTATTAGCCACAAGAGTCAGGACGCACGACTTACTCAACGTGTCACCTTTCGTTGCCCACAATTTCAGCAATTTATACGCCTTGGAAAATTGGGGTGGCGCAACGTTTGATGTCGCTTTACGTTTCTTGCACGAATGCCCGTGGGAACGATTGGAAGAGATGCGAAAATTGATTCCTAACATTCCATTCCAGATGTTGCTCAGAGGTGCCAACGCGGTCGGTTACACCAATTACCCGGATAACGTCGTTTACAAATTCTGCGAATTGTCAGTTCAAGCTGGCATGGATATCTTCCGAGTATTCGATTCTCTGAATTATTTACCAAATCTAATAGTAGGGATGGAAGCAGCTGGAAAGGCTGGTGGTATCGTAGAGGCAGCCATATCCTATTCGGGCGACGTCAGTAATCCCAACAAGAAGAAATACGACTTGAAATATTACTTGAATTTGGCTGAAGAATTGGTTAGAGCTGGTACTCATGTGCTTGCCATTAAAGATATGGCTGGTCTACTTAAACCTAGAGCTGCAACTATGTTGGTGGGCGCACTCCGAGATAAATATCCTGAACTTCCGATTCATATCCACACCCATGACACCAGCGGGGCTGGCGTTGCCTCCATGCTGGCTTGCGCTCAAGCTGGAGCTGATGTTGTGGACGTCGCCGTAGATTCCATGTCCGGTCTTACCAGCCAGCCAAGTATGGGGGCGGTAGTAGCTTCCTTACAAGGAACACCACTCGATACTGCTATTCCCTTGAATATGATTTCTGAATATTCAGCATATTGGGAGCAGACCAGAACTTTGTACGCTCCATTCGAATGCACGACAACTATGAAATCAGGAAATGCTGATGTTTATATTAACGAAATTCCTGGAGGACAGTATACTAATCTGCAATTCCAGGCTTATTCGTTAGGTAAGTACTGTAAATATAATAAATATGTCATAAATAATTTATGTTCAAGTTGAGCTTATTGAATGGTTTAGTACGTTTGTTTAATTTGATATAATTTTGTCGGTGTTCTCTTTGTTAAGATAGATGATGGTGATAAGTCAGATATTTTACTGTTTGTTAATAATTTATTGCTGTATTGATGATAATCTTTAGATAAATTATGTAGAAATAGGAATTACGCGAATCAAAATCTTTATTGCAGTTGGACAGGTTTAATAAATTTAGATTATAGATACCATCATGCAGGGAGCATAATATTTTGTTTGTATATACAAGGCGTTCCATTGGAAACGATTCTATTGGCACCACTTGGTTGTAAATCCAATTATTATTACAGGATTAGGAGACTTCTTCGAAGATGTAAAGAAAGCATATTCCGAAGCCAATATTCTACTCGGGGATCTCATCAAAGTAACACCGTCCTCTAAAGTCGTTGGCGATCTAGCCCAATTTATGGTACAAAACAAGTTATCAGCCAAAGATGTCGAGGATCGTGCTGAAGAACTGTCATTCCCTAAATCGGTGGTTGAATTTCTACAAGGTTCCATCGGGCAACCCCACGGCGGATTCCCAGAACCTTTCCGCTCGAAAGTATTAAAGAATATGCCTCGCATCGAAGGAAGACCCGGCATGAGCTTGGCCCCATTAAATTTCGACAGCTTAAAACAAGAATTACAAGAACAGTACGCGAATGTCTCCGATAAAGATGTTATGTCTGCAGCTTTATATCCTCAAGTAACGAAAGATTTTCTGGGATTCAGGGAGATTTACGGTCCTGTCGATAAATTAGATACAAGAATATTTTTAGTCGGTCCCAAAGTCGGCGAAGAATTCGAAGTCACCATCGAGAAAGGTAAAACTTTAGGAATAAAGACTTTAGCTATGGCGGAAGATTTAACTGAAACTGGGGAACGGGAAGTGTTCTTCGAACTCAACGGCACGCTAAGATCTGTATTAATTAAAGATAAAGAAGCTCGTAAAGAATTGCACATTCACCCTAAAGCAGATAAGGGAAATAAGAGCCAAGTAGGAGCTCCAATGCCTGGAACCGTCATCGATGTTAGAGTGAAGGTCGGTGATATGGTCGAAAAGGGAACACCGTTAGTCATTTTGTCCGCAATGAAAATGGAGACTGTTGTGCAGTGTCCAGTAGCCGGCAAAATTAAAACTGTAGATATTAATATGGGTATGAAACTCGAGGCTGAAGATCTGCTGATCACTTTAGAGTAGGATTCTTTTAAGTGTTCGTTATATTATTAGATAAATTTATACGTCATGAATGTCGCATTTGTAAGCATCAAGTTATATTGGCTGTGTGGTAAGGACTAGACCGTACTGCTTCGAGGATCTGTCCCCGTATTTTTATAGACGAGAATTATAAGAATGATTACCACGTTGTTAGATAAACTATTACGGTATCACAATTTGGATTTTTTAATGCTATATATATTGTTTACATTTTTACATTGTTTATTGTTATATTATTTAAATATATTTTTATACAGTATTGGTGTAGTTATTTTATTTTGTGTCTTTAGGTGGTATCAAACAATAGCAATTCATTTTGCGTTTTTGGACACATGAATTTCTTATATAGAATGTCAGATTTCAGCAAGATAGAAGGAAACTCCATTGTTCATATCTGGTAAGTACGTTGATTTGAGGGTCACTTAGGTGGGACACTGAGGTTACCGGGCTAATAAGGTCATTATAACAGTGTTTGATTACACTATTAACTCCACAGTATTTAAAGCAAAATCTTGGTTAATTTGAACTGATCTGTAGAATGATACAAGACTTAAGACAAATGTTATTGTTACAATTGTTCTATTCCCCCTGTTTTGACAACCATGTATGTAATATTTAGGTTTGACCTTGCATGAACTATGAGTTGCTAGAGTTTGCCTGCAGCGAGAGCTTCCCATTCAGTCTAATGGTTTGGTGGGTCCTAAGTTTGTGCCAACTGTGAAAAGCCCACAAGGATACCTACTTTGTTCCTATTTAGTTATAGCCGTTGCTTATTGAAGTTTCCAAGAAACAGCTTATTGGAATGTCTCAGATTAGGAAGATTCCGTCATAGGCATCTTCTGAGTTTATCATCGTTGGATTAGGTTTCTCGTTGCCACTGATTCCAATGTGTCCTGTTATCCAACATAATGCAACTGCCTAGGTTGTTCAGTATCTTCAGTATTTTCTTTTCTAGCATATGCTCGGCTATAGGCGACACATGCTCTCCAAAAACCTTACTATACTTTGGCCGGACAATTGCTGGAATATTTGGTGCATACTTCATCAAAGATGTCTCTACTACAAACGGTTTCTCGTTTTCTAATATATAACTGTGTATGATGCTTACAGAAGAAACTACATATTTTCAATTAATAAAATGTTGAAACGGTGTTACTCTCATAATTTCTTACATTTCTAGTGGGAGGAAAGCTTAAATACTTCATTCTACTTAATTTAGGGACTTACATTTCGTTGTTCTTCTCAGAAACGTACTTATTGCATGATTCACATCACCTGCCTAGTCACTTTTTGCTTCTTGATAGTTCAGTTTAAAATTTTCGCCAAGTTAGATTATTGTCAGAATTTTTATAATTGCTAAGACCACTGGACCATGTATGAAAAGATTTTTCGTAATTGGGATAAAACTACTCTAATTATCATGATTTTCACAAAGTAACAGCCGATAGTATTACATTTTTAAAACTACTCTTCACAGATTGACAACCCAATTCTACAATATGCTTCTAATGACGAAATTCTGCAAAGCTTGTCTTGAACACACTTTACGATTGACCATACAGCTTTGTTAATGAACATATTCGTTCATAGATCCATTTCTCTTGCTTTGTATCTAAATTCCTCACTAGCGAGCTAGCCGGATACTTAAAGTGCAATTTGTTGAATGTTTACGGAAACGAGTTTATCTTCTATCATCAAAAGATAACCAAAGCTCAGGAACACTTGAACATTTAGAACAATGAATGCAAAAGTCTTATATCAGGAAAGTTTGAAATGGCTTCAGCGTCAATAGTGTCCTTTTGAATGAAACATTGGAGCCCATAAATTCAGTTTTAAATGTCTATTTTGCAGAGCTTTCTTCAATGTTTAACAGTGCTGATTCTTGAGACTTGTGTGAGAATTATACACCTATCTTAATTTTAGGCAGATTTTCCAAGACGTTTAGAAACGTTTTGTACACAAATATTTTAGTCATCACTGGAAACAACTGATGGGATTATAATAATTAAATTAACATTAATTGAAAATTGAATATATTTATTTATTTAAATGATTACATGCATTCTCACAGTTGTTCCTGTTTGTTTCTTCAGTTATATGGCTCTAATACATGCTACAATAATGACGGCGCATACACAAATTTTTGTAACTAAAATATATGTTTGTCATATTATCATCATATTCTTTAATGGAAACATGTAAGATTACTTACGATCATAAATATTCATGCTTGCTGTAGAAAAATGACCACAAATTTTGTAAATTTACCAGACCAAATGCATGTCATTCATGACATCACATGACATAGTTTGTCATCGCTTGGTCACTTTGATATTGCAGGGTTAAAGTAAAAATCTCCTATAGCATTAAGATATTAAGATACTCTACAAATCTATTGATTATTCCATCTTGTGCAGCATACAGAAATGGGCCATTAGAATTTAGTGATTGTGGGATCACGTCTCCGCGTATTGCCCTGACACAAGCAATAATTACGACAGCACAGACGCATAATTTAGCAACTGAAACAGAATGATTTGTTAAGGGCTCAACGATTAGATTTCGTTACGTTGATGCATACTGTCGACTAAACTCATGCTTAGTTTTAAGAAAGAAGCGAATAATGTCGGAAGATGACATTTATAGGCATAAAATTTTGAAAATCAAAAAAACTCAAATGGACATTTGTCAATATTACTGTCACATTAATTTAAGTCCTTCCAATAACTTCAGAAACAGTGTTTATTTTTACAAATAAATCTTTATTACATAATTTCGCAAATCACTATCATATAATTTTATCAGATAAATTTCTTTGATTAATCTTTACATAGAGATAAGGAGATTAAGATCTTTGTCGGAATAAACATTTTTATAATACTTTTACTTGCTGGAGTGAGTTACAATTTAATAAAGTCAACATGTGCTTTAAGAATGAAAATACCATTTTAATTAACTGGTTTCTTTGAGATATCACTGATTTCAATTAAAGTTTAACGTTTATTGGTTTACACTGCATTAAAAATTTATTGATAACATTGAGAAATAAATGCTAAAACTAAATAAGTGTTGCAGGATTTAGCTTTTGCTCTATTGCTATTATATATGTATATCTTAATATAAACAATGAACAGTATACATACCTCGTGATTTTAAACAATATAAACTATTAGCTGTGACCCAACTCATTTTTCGGCAATCATTACCTAGCCGGAAATTGGTCGGTACGGTGGTGTGTACGTTAGAAGTATAGTAATCAAAGCTTGTTTAAAATGGTAATTTCTATTTAAGGGGCCACATACTTCGTTTGACAATACAATCTAACTTATATACAGAATGACCAACCGGATGTGACCACCATGTGACTACGAACGTCATAGAAAAAGTGTTTATTTTTGTTTTACTGTTTACTACCCTGCTTATTGTTTATTATATCTATTGTTGGCGTTTTTTTTGATCTGACATTTAACGTGTTTGAAGCGTTTTCGTACATATTAAATTTATTGCAGAGTAACTGTCTTTTTAAAAAGTAACTGAACTATACGATATCTTGTTTTAAGGTTAAGTTATAAACCTAACTGACAGATCGGTAATGTAGCATATCTTGTACTACCAACTTAACAATGTTGTCGTTTTAAAATTTGGTCACATCCGGTTGCTCACTCTTTTGTTTCGTCTATATAGGTACATATGTATTAGTAGAAATCTATTTTTCTATCAATCAATAGTTTGTATTTGCTATAATTTGCCGCAAAAGTATGATAAAAATTATCGCTATTAAAATGTGATATAATATGTATATAACACTAAAAATATGAAATAATAAAGTTAAAAATATAATATAAAGTGGAACTCTCACAGTGCCATCTAATAGTAAAAGGATGTACGTACATACTTAAGTACATAGTACGATAGTACGCTGTCAAATATTGCAGATTTCTAAGTAGTACAGATTTCTTTATATTTTAGTTCATTTAACTATGTCTATAGTTAGGACTACTCGCTACAGATGGCGCTATGTAACGAATATTTATTGAATAGGAAAATGCGTTTAAATGAAAAATATCCAGTACTGTATAAAAAGAAATAGTTGATAATATATCAGGAATGAATAAATAATAATAAATAATATCAGAATATGCAGAATCCAGCTCCCATTTAAATTTTCCGCTACGAATATAGTAAACTAACTGCAACGTTGTCAAATACATCAAATGTCAAATTCTAGTCGCTTTTTTGGCTTGTGTATTTGTCATATTATTATTGCGCTTTCTCAACAGTCTATTGTAATTTGTAATTTTAATTTTTATGTTATTCACCTAATTTAATGTTATATTTTAGTTAGAGCATAAAATACATTGATATATGGTTCGTCTTGGTACAAAATTACTTTGCGGTTATCTTAACAAATATTTACCCATAGTCCAGAACCTATAATCCCATATAACCATGAATAAATTAATTTCATTATACCTATATGTTGTTTAATTAACCTATAAATCGCTTTAAATCACCATTCTTTATATTAGTAGTGCATTTGGCAACGTTTCTCGTATATTGTTGAAAGATGATGGGTTATGCCACAGAATAAATCAAAAAGGACAAAAACGTCAAACCCTTTGTTCTTTCAGGTAATGATTTAGATGACCTTGAATAGACCGCCATGACTTGAATATGTGTGGCACGAATTTCACTGTATTTGTCCCAAAAAATTCTATGATTCTAATCATACGCGCATACGCAAAGTAACTTCCAAGTCTATTTAACAGATGTCCGCACGAACGTTAAATAATAAAAATGTTCAAAAAACAAATAGATTATCTACGTAAAGATCTGCTGTTGCGTAAAATTCAAAATAAATTTAAAAAAGGGTTTTAACTATCTGACAAATTACTACAAACATTGATACTCTAACCTCTAACGCACAACAATAACAAAGACGGCCATATTTTCTAGAGGGTACATCCGGCATCATTCTCAACTTCCGCGAATCGTGATGACTCATAATTGTCCTTTCTGTTTATTCTGTGGTTATGCTTATGCGTAAATGTCAGTTTAAATGGGAGCTGGATTCTGCAGGATTACCCCGATTTTTCTATGCACAAACGTGAATCAGTTATCCAAAATAAGTTCCAAATGTGGAACGGAGTCACAACAGGAGAGCTTGAATTCTAATTTTGGTTTTGAGTAAATTTGATATTTTTATTAAATTTCAATCTTCATTTGCTTTATAAAATATACAAATTAAAAATCTCTCTGGCCCTAGAAAAGAACACTGTGGGAGGTTAGTTCCAACACTCAGGATAAGGATAAAAATCTTTGTGTTGAATCAGATTTTGAAAAATAGTCTTTGATAACCTACTAAAACTCATTCATTTTTGCATTTAGTCTGTGGTCTTTGTTATTCGCAAATATGTGTACCATATGTAGTCACTTCTAGTTGGCATTCGTCACAAGATAATTAACTTCCCAATCTTTCACTATAGGTACACTCATGGTAAGTAGAGATTGGACAGTTTCCATATAACAACATACTGAAAGTGTCCAATCGTGGTCCAATCTCTACTTACCATGAGTGTACCTACAATTTGGAATATTGTTATAAGAAAAAAAGACCTAGACTTCCGTTTGGCGCTGACAACTTTATACGTTACAAAACAACATTCTAAGCAGCACATCGAGTTAATATGACGTCATATTTTAGGCACAATTATCAATCAATCAACAATTAACGTTAATTCGTTTGGTCAAGCCAATTAATCGTCAAAATTTTATATATACGTAACCTCAAAATCTGACATATACGCAAAGTCAAAATTTGACATAACGTAACGTCACCACTTGACATGCAAATAATCTCATTTTTAGCAACATGCTCTACGTATGTATAGCACAATAAAATAATTCTCTAAAGAAGAAAGAACAATGAGTTAGCTAAAGCAAACAAAGGCATGGAGAGATGAAACTTCAGAAAATTATTTCAAATTTTCGGTAGCGGTAAGAGTGTCATAGACACACATTCTTTGACGAAAAGGTGAAAAATTATGTACAAGATAAATAGCTTTAAGACGATATTGGCATCGCAAGTTAGTTAATCAAATTTATTAAATAATTATAATTTGTATTCTTTTTCGGATGAAAATATCCCACAATTCCACAATCTTAAAAAGCGGAATATAAAGATTGCTAATTATATATGATAATTCCACGTTTTACACCAATATTGTTGCCTTACAAAGAATTTTATAAATTGGAACTAAATATTCAAGTATTCTTCAATTACAAACGATATTTGAAAAATTCTAACGAACTGCCATTGTTAAGGTAAACAGTAGAAATCAAAAATTTTCTAAGAATCCGAAGCAAGCCGTTTTTAACGCAGTCCTAGAATAATACGACCATGCTAATCCTATAAATTATGGGAGAATGAAGCATTTCACTGTCATTCGCTCCGTGTTTTTCCGTGTCCCTTTGTAGATGATCACAGAGTGCGAAGCGAACCATAAAATACATTCCGATGTAAAAATTTTCATTGACAAAATTCTGATAATTGTACGGTTTTTATGGGATCACAACACAATCCACCCGGGCACTCTACTCGGTTCCCATTCATAGGATTGCAGCAGCCGGATATCGCCAGAGTATGATTTGAAATGGAATCTACTGCGACACTAAAATTGACTTATTCACACCTCATAAAGAATCCGAATCACTGTACAGGTTACGTCCGATTGAAGAGCTTTCGTTTTCTCTATTCTGTTTTTTTTGTCGGACATTTTATATAGAATACTTAAGTACTTTGACGACGTTATACAATTTACGTGGAGCTATCATCTGCAAGACATACATTTCAATTGCTATTCATTCGTGAAAATTCATTGTCGTCTTAAGTAAATAGTTCTTTCTACTTCGAGCACCTGCGGTATAAGTACACTAGTTGGTGATAATTTAATGATATTATTTAAATAATTAAATAATCTTTGCGATTTTCAGACTCAACAGGGAATTAATTTAATTTAGCAGATCTATTTCTGTACTGTTACTAATTAATTGCAAGTGAGGCATGTTTTGGAATCAGTCTGCTTTGCAGTTCTATGAATGTTCTCAATTATGTTTTGTTAGGATGAAAATGAAACATCTAATTTATCTTGCAATATTTAGTTACAAATTTGTTTTTAAACGAGAGATGCAAAAGATCCCATTTTAAAGTAGATTTTCTGAAACTGAAATTTACTAAAATTACAAAATGTGTAATATTTCAAATTATTATTGAGAAAATTGTTGGTTTGACAAAATAAGTTTGTTGAATTAAATTGCCGGCATTAAATCTTTTAAAATTAATAATTGAAGCTTTTTAAAGGCTTTGTCAAGTATGTATATGTCGGTATAGGCATTACATGAACGATTGCGGTGGTTGGCTAATTATCTAGCGATGTAGGAGGTCATTGGATTTGTAGTTCAATTTTTCCTGAAATTTTTTTCGAAGAATTTGGTTCCGAAATAGTGTTGTAACAAAGCCACTGAATACAATTTTACAGCAGCAGGTCTCCTCCGTTGAGGTCTAGCAGATACTTAGGCTTACTTGTAGAAAGATTTGTAAATTTCTAAGATAGTGTTAGTTTAAAAATGTGATTTTTTTTCTTCTACAAAGACTGATCTTTTATGTGGCGTTAAACCTCATAATGGCTCTAGCCTTATTGTTTTCACATTCTCAATGAGCTGGTGCCCACATTATCTCATTTTTTGGGTCACACTTTTGGAAGTGGATAGATAGCCATACAGTCACTTGTTAATATCTATTCTTAACTTTTTGGTTTTTCATTGTTTATCATAGTCCCAATAACCTTCATCTGCATCAAAGTTGGAATCGGATATATCTTTAAGTATAATTTAATGATCACTACTGGATAATGATCACTTTAAGTACGAATTTTCCAGATTTCAGCACTTTGAAATATATTTTATAACACATGATTTTATCTCCTTCTTTTCTGGAGTAGAAATTCATAGATTCACTCTACACATTACAAGCCACACATTTGCATCAAGTTCTTTTTATCTTCAATTTTGAGTTTATATCCATAGTTTGTGTCTAGATAATGTACACTATCACGACTAATGATTTCGATATCACAAGTATCACAAGTCGTTACCAGGTTCTTTAAACGATCAATCAAATTCTGTATGAATTTATCTCTGAAGAGGAAACTGATTACTCAGTGATTCTTTACAAAGTTGGCACATCTGTTACGATTATCTTAAATATTTTTGCACTAGCACTATTCTCGAAGCATATCGAGAATAGTGCTAGTGCATCTTCTAAGTCTTGTTGCTTGCTTCGTTATCCTTTTCAACCAGATGTTACGATTCCACTAGTCTCACTAGATCATGATGATGAAACTGTTTGGACATTCCCCCTCTCTACCGTATACAACATGTCCAGGAGCGTTTGCAACAAATGGAAAACTCTTTTATGGTTTATTTTTCAGAAAAAAATTTGCTCTTTATAAAAGTTTGTGCTTTACTTAAAACTGATATACCAGTTAAAACAAATAAAATCCTCCTGTAAACAACAAAACTATTCTTTAATAGTTGATAGTACAAAAAGTGTCCCTGACGATGTTTTGCAGCAAATTGGGATTATTATTTTATTGCGTTACTGCTTCCCAAATTCTGTTCTGCAAATCTTCTCGTTTACAAACGGTCTTTCTGAAACTACCGTACGTTTCAGTCAACGCCATAAAAAATAATCCGAAGGATTTAGATCGGGTGAGTGAGATGGTCATGGAAATCTAGAATAACTTTCTATCCACTTTTCTGGAAATGGGTTTAAATACCGCACTAATGGATGAGAACTTTGTGCAGGTCCATCATCGTGCATAAACCACAAAGAACGTCTTGTTTTTAAAGGTAGGTTTTCCTTCCCGTTACCTTTCAGTATTTAGACTCCGCTGAAATAAATACGGCTCAACTACGTTTCTATCCCAACTTCCGCACCAAACAGTTATCTTTTGTGAATAATGGTATTTACACTCCATTCTGAAATGTGGATTCTCTTGAGACCATAAACGACAGTTTTGCAAAGAAACTACAACGATTTGTGGCGAATGTCGCTTCATCGGTAATCAGTGAATGTTCTGTCCGCTTCTATTTGACCTTGTATTATGAAGGAAAACTCTAATCGCTGGTCATAATCCCGTTCTTGCAAAATTTGCACATATGTATCTTGGTTTATATGTAGTATACTTATTTGTTTTTAATATTTTATGTACTGTTGATTTACGTAATCCTAAATTAGTTGCATATTTCCTCACAGAGAATTTAGGATTCTCAATTACATGTGTAAAACAATTAGTTAGTTACAGTTAATGTGTAAAACATTAACTGTAACTGTCTAAAATGATAACTCATTTCTTTTAACGGGTAAATGAGTTTTAAATAAAGCACAAACTTCCATTTGTTGCAAACTTTCTTGGACACGTTGTGTATAATATAATAATGTATTCTCATATTCTAGACACCTGGTAAGACCTGCGCCAAATTGTTGTGCATTTCACCAGTACACAGGTGTGATAGAAATGAGCATGTTTTACTGTCAACAAATTTTAATTTATAGAGCGCATGATCGAGAAATGCAAACGTCTATACCTATTCCTCTCATGCAGAGTCCAATATTACCCTATATCACAGAATAAATCAAAATGGACAATAACGTCAAATCCTTTGTTCTTTCAGGTAATGATTTAGATGACCTTGAATAGACTCCGCCATGACTTGAATATGTTTGGCACGAATTTCACTGTAATTGTCCCAAAAAAAAATTATGATTCCAATCATACGCGCATACCCAAAGTAAGTCCCAAGTCTATTTAACAGATGTCCGCACGAACGTTAAATAATAAAAATGTTCAAAAAACAAATAGATTATCTACGTAAAGATTCCGCTATTGCGTAAAGTTCAAAATAAATTTAAAAAAGGGTTTTAATTATCTGACAAATTATTATGAACATTGATACTCTAACCTCTAACGCACAATAATAACAAAGACGGCCATATTTTCTAGAGGATACATCCGGCATCATTCTCAACTTCCGGGAATCGTGATGATTCATAATTGCCCTTTTTGGTTTATTCTGTGCCTATATGTATTGCTGTTTCAAGTTGACGCAATAGCACATATTTCCTATTGGTACCAAGGTTGAACTTTTATTTGTTTATCCTATTTTTAAACGAAATTCTATGAAGAGAAAATATAATTTTTTCTCTTATATTCATCATAATTTATTAACCACTAGAAATTGTGGTGGACCTCTATTGAAAACGGCACCTATGCCGTCGGATTTTTTTTAGATTTAAGTAAGGCGTTTGATTGCGTTTGTCACAATCTTCTTTTAAACAAACTTCAAGCCTGTGGGGTCAGAGGAAATGCTTTAAATTGGATTGAGTCTTTTTTACGAAACAGAATTCAATACATATACATAATATTTTGTAGAACAAGAGTGTTGCCTTAGAAAGTTTTGCTTCAGAAACCTTGCCTAATAACATTGGAGTTCCACAAGGATCGATTTTAGGTCCTGTACTTTTTTTTACTATTTATCAACGATTTTCCGTTGGTATTCCACAATGTTTCAATCACTTTATATGCAGATGACGTTGCATTATTAGCAACAGATAAAAACTATGATATTTTAGCTGAGACTTGCTGAGTTCCCTACGAATAGGCTTCTTGTTAATGATAAGAAAGTATTTATTTACGTTTTCATCCCTATCAGCTTCAAACCATACCGGATTACCCATACCAACTTACTGTTGCCAACTCGATTTTTAGGAGTGTGCCTATTAGATCAGTTTTTCAACTGCAGGGCTCACTGTTGAAGTCTCCTGCCCAAATTAAACTCAATTTGTTTTTTATTCCGAAACTTAAGGACGGTTATAACACGTCAACAGATGATTGGTGTCTATTATGCTGATGTTCATAGCAGACTCTCTTACGGAATCATACATATTTTGTTGAAATTCAACCATGTCTAAAGTTATTTTTATTAGCCAGAAACGTATTATCCGTTGTATAACAGATCTAAAAGCCCGGAAGTCTTGTACACCAGCGTTTGGGAATAAACTTTACCTTACTTTAGTTTGGAATCTATGCTCTCGGCTATGTTTTCAATATTAGTTTCATTTGTTGATAGCGGGTTGATAATAGCGCTTTTGCTCTTCCTTAACATATCCAAGGTATCCGACACTGTGTGTCATTGCCTGGTAATTCTTAGTTTACTTTGGGTTTACTTTGGTTTTTGCGAAAAGTAGCAGTGATGTGTTATCTATATTACATTATGTTCTTAGTTCAGAAGCATTAATCATTGAGGACCGTCAGAAGTTTTGGGCTTTTGTTCATAGTAGAACTGGAAAGTCACGAATTCCTTCGACAGTGACCTACGATAAATCTACCTACGAAAACCTACAGGATATTATAAATGTATTCGCTCATTATCTTAGCAGTGTCTACACAAATGATTCGATTGATAGTCAATTGCCAGCTATACTTACTAGTACCCCATACATACACATACTCATGATTAGTGAAGAAGAGACTGCCACCACCATTAAAAAACTTAAAGATAGGATGACAGCTGGACCGGATGGTATTCCAAGTTTCCTGGTGCGTGACTGTCTGACAGTTCTGCTACATCCTCTTTCCAGGATCTTTAACTTTGCACTATCGTCTGCAACGTTTCCTGACTTGTGGAAATCTTCCAAGGTGAGTCGAGTTCTGAAGGGAGGATCTCCGGACGATGTCCGGAACTACAGACCAATATCTATTCTTAACAACTTTGGAAAGGCTTTTGAATGTGTTCTTTGTTCAAGAATTTGTCCCATGGTAAAACATCTGATATCAGACCAACACGGATTGATGAAAAAACGATCTACAGTAACTAATTTGTCTCATTTCACTCAATATACACTTGATCAATTTCATGTAGTCAAGTAGATACTATCTATACAGATATTTCAAAAGCTTTCGATAGAATTGAACACAATTTACTACTACGAAAAATTAAGATAATTGGCTTTAGTGATTCCCTGGTAACATTCTTTGAAACTACTAATGGATACAAATCTAGGCTGTTTCATGTTACTTCAGGAGTTCCACAAGGCTCTAATCTTGGACCACTCTTGTTCATTTTATTTATTAATGATTTCATGGAATGTATTAGTTCTTATGTTCTAATGTATGTTTACAGATGATGTCAAGATCTTTACCGCAGTGAATTCCATTAACGATTGTTATTTTCTACAAGATCAAGTCAATCGGCTAACTGAGTGGTGCACCGGTAATGGTTTGCAACTAAATGTCAAGAAATGCAGGATTATGAGCTACACCAGAAAACAAAATCCTACTCTATTTGACTACTTATACCATTAATGGCACTTAATCTAGTATCATCAATCTGTGATATACATTTTACGTCTCTTCGTGAAATATTGTCAATAGCAATGAATCAGTTATCGTAACTCGATAACACTTTCACACAATACAGTATGTATTATGATTTTTTCCTCTGTAAATACTATTATTTAAGTTGAGTTCGAGTATTGAAGTACTTTATTTTATGTATTTCTTATAGTGTACTACTTATATTGTGTACTTGTGTATTTTGTCCGTAGTTTGGAGCAATCTGTTGGGCAAATATATTATTATTATTATTATTATTATTATTATTATTATTATTGTTATTATTATTATTATTATTATTATTATTTGGTAAAACACTTAGAGTGTTATTTATCGTACGGTCATGGTAGATTTGCAGCAGATTAGTAAACTTTTTGGCGGTTTCTGGTCTTATAGCGAGTAAACTTTTTTTCTTGTCGGCATTGAAAGAGATACGGGAGGAAAAGGTTTGGATTTACCAAAATGGAACTACACGCCACACAGCACGGGTTGGGATGCACTTTTTACGAGGCACATTCTTTAGGTGCTTCCTGATTTGGCTTCTTCTGAGTTTTTCTTGTGCAGATACCTATTGTCACTTCTACATAACAATCGTCCCAGGAACTTGGAAGTCCTCGAAAACAACATTCGAAACCAAATCTGGTCATGTTTCGAATAGTGCAGGAACACTTCAGAAAAAGACTACCTTAGTGCTGGGAGTGTGGTGGGCGCCATTAGGGGGATGATTCGTTCAAAAGTGTGTAAACTTAAAATCTCATGTTAATAAACCACAAGTTTCGTTAGTTGAATACGGAGAATCAATTTTCTTCGGCTTCCTCATCGGTCTTCCATTTCAAAAGGTGTTTCATCTATAATACAGGTACAGTATTAATTAATTCTATTCCGAAACAAGTTAAATGTTTGGTACCTCAATTCTAATTACTTTGTTTACCTTAATAACGAACATTTTTGTTGTTATTTACTGATTTTTTCTAAATAATCACATTACAACCTATGTATAAATTGTTTACGTGTTTAATTCTAATTGACTATACATATACATACATATATGTACCTATATGGTCTAAATAAAATTCTATTTCCTGCAATTATAACCAATTTACTAAACGACAGATATGAATATTTCATCGTAATCGTCTCACGAGATACCAATTTGGAAGCTGGTCCATTTATGGGATAGCGAAAACGATTTTCGCACGTTTTATTTGTACTGTTTGTGCCTAAACGTATACGATTACATTTCAATTTGACAAATTACTGTCACGTAATGTAATTTTTTGACAGTAGCCGCGGTTACGAGCGAAATACGTTAAAGATGTTAATAAGTACATGGTGGCATTCTCTTAGTGCGGTTCACAGGAAATGTACGATTTACAAGGTACACGGTATTCGTGACACCCAGAACTTCCGCATCAACTATCAAACACCACAATTTCTGTAAATGTACCTTTCCTACTAACTATACACAGACAGTGTATATAAAAGCACGTGTAAATAAATTGGTCTGACAACAAAATTTTTAACTTGCACCTGTATTCTACTCTATTTCTAAAACAACGGTTCGCCCGTACGATATATGGTAGTGAGGAAAAAAACGAAGAACACGGACACGAGAAAGAAGAATGGATAGAGACGAAGAAAATTACAAAACACATGCAATCCCGGGGAAATTTAGAATAGCTACTAAACGTCTAGTATGTCCAATAGTAATAATTGGCTTCCGTGTTTTAGTCCTACTACAAAGCTAGAAAAAAATACCATTCATTAATACGTTTTAAAAGACATTACCGTTTCAGCATCGCGATATAATTGCTTCTCTCACTTGAGAAGTTTAATTTCCACGAACGGTAGAACGAAACAATAGGCTATATTAAGGTAAGCAGATGTAAATATTCATGTATCAAGAAATAACAATGGTACCGATTACTATGCTCCATTCAAACCTCGATTTTAGAAAGTTGATCTTTTTCACAGATATTAAAGATTCGGTTCAGAGAGAAATATTTCGCCTTCTTTCTTGCCATTCCGGAATACTTTACCGAATAATTAATAATAATAATAATAATAATAATATTTGTTTATTGGCGATAAAATATCTACAACATAACTAACAAAAAAAATTAAAAATTGTACCTAATAACAATATCGCCAAAAGGTACGGGATCAGCTGCAAGCAAAACGAGCAGCTGCTCTGACTCCCGAACCATAAAAAAGATAATTGAATTAAACTAAATTAACAAAACTAAAACCAAATTCGAGTCACAATACACACAAGCTTAGAGAAAAATAAAACAAAAAATAGTTGCAGTTGTAAGTTCGTACGCATCCACTATATCGGATCAGAAAGACAGATAATATTTTTTAAGTTTAGTGGCGAATGATGGCGGACTTAACCCCCTCAGGAAAACAGGAATTGCATTATAAAGTTTGGCAATGCAGTACGAGTAAGATCGTTTAAAGAGTTCCAGGTGATGAGAGGGAGGCGTGAGCAAACCCTTAGATCGCACATTCACACTATGAACGTCAGTCCTGAATAATATTTTACGGTGGAGATACGTGGGTTTCTTGAAGTGGATGACCTTGTAATAGAATGTAGTGGCGAGAAAATTTGCTCTAGTTGTCATATCAAGCCAATTAGCCCATTTTAGTGTGTGAGATATGTGTTCAAAGCGCCGAATCCCGTATATGAATCTCAGGCATGCATTTTGCACTCGCTGTATGCGCAATCTGTCAACCGCATCCAAACATGGGTAGTATACATTAATGCAGAAATTGAATTGGGACAGGACAAGAGACTCGCACAATAGTATTCTTACATCTCGACACAAGCACTCTCTGCTACCATAAAGAATTTTCAGCTTGTGATAAGCCGATCGGATTAATTGAGAGATGTGCTTCTTGAACCGTAGCTGTGTATCAAGGTAAAGCCCCAAATTGCGCGAGCACTCAGAAATAGACAGCGGAATATTATTCAATGTAATTTGAATATGTGGAAGGGCGGCGGCCCTAGACGAAGCTCTCCCAAATACCAACACCGACGACTTACCAGGATTTATCAACAAAGAATGATGTGAGGACACGAGAGCTATAGATTGTAAGTCAGCATTAATATTCTGCACTGCATTGTGTACATCAGAAAGAGCAAACGAGTGATACAGCTGGGTATCATCAGCATATAGATGGTAGGTGCAGTGATTCAGACATTTGATAATGTTGAATGAATAAATACTATAAAGCAGCGGCCCTAACACACTTCCCTGGGGTACGCCAGAGACGATAGAACGCAACGATGACATCTGGCCATTTAAGCAAACGCTCTGACTACGTCCCGATAAGTAAGCTCTGAAAAAATCAACCGATTTCCAGGAGAAACCAATATAGTGTAGGATGGAAAGTAGCATACCATGGTTAAGCGTGTCAAATGCTTTACTGTAATCCAGCAGCACCAACACAGTGATCTTATCATTATCAATGGCCCTAAATATGTCATCAGTCACATGAGCTAGAGCAGAGGCGCAACCATAACCAGAGCGGAACCCCGACTGTTCAGGCGGCAGAATATGATTACTCTCCAAGAATGTCCTGATTTGTTTATCGATTATCTTTTCCAAAATTTTCGACAACAAGGGCAGAATAGAAATTGGTCTTAAATCGTTATAACTTGTCGGAGAAGTATTTTTTGCCAACGGGATTACCACACTCATTTTCCAACAATCTGGAAAAACGTTTTCCAGCAAGCATGTATTAATAATATGGGTAATGGTTGGTAGCAAATATGGACAGCACAACTTTAACATTTTTAATGAAATGCCATCAGACCCCACCGACTGAGATTTAATAGAAAATAATAGCGACTCGACTTCAGTAGAAGAAACCAATGTAAAATGGAAAAGAGCATTGACAGACACATTGTCACTGTAAAAATTTAGCAATACATCGTCAGTAGTGAGGTCAGGAATAGCATTAACGAAGTGATCATTTAGGTTCTCAACATTTGATAGTTTCAAAGGAATATCAGAGCGAGTTTTTTTACAGTATACATTAAGCGATTGAAGGTTACGCCACAGACGGCGAGAATCGTTTGCTTCAGCGATGAAGCGTAAGTAAGCACGCTTCTCACGTCTAATAGCGGAAGTGGTGTAATTTCGTAATTGCTTGTAGTAATCAAAAGAACCTTTTGTTCTTTTCAATCTAGCCTCCTTTAATGCTTTGTCGCGCAAAGTCATCATCAGCCGCACATTTTCCGTAAGCCACGGAGCTTTTACCTTACGGAAGCAAACAGTTTTAAAGGGAGCATGTGTATCAAAAAGTTCCATCAGAAAAGCATTGAAAAAATATAATTTTTCGTTGATATCATGAGCAAAGTATATATAATGCCACGGTAGCGATTGTAGATCCACTGCAAAGCTATCACTATCAAAGTTGTAAAAATCTCTGAATGTATGATAGTGTGGTCGATGAACAGGTAATGATAATTTAAGCTGAACGTAAGTTAAAAAGTGATCCGATATTGTTAATTCGTGTTTTACTCCGCAGGCATGAACGTCCAACCTTGAGAAAAGTAAGATTAGATCGATTAAGGACGATGATGAGGCAGATTCACGAGTAGGATCATTAATAATCTGCTTGATACCTAAAGTATCACACATATTATGAAAAAGAGAGCAATGCTTGTTATGCAAGTCCAACAAATTAATATTGAAATCACCTAAAATTACTATTTCATCAGTATCAACAATTATATCGGACAGCAGATTTTCGAATGATTCAATAAACAAAGTAGTGTCAGATGAAGGAGGCCTATATACAACACCCACCGTGACACCTATGCCATTCACGGTTATTCTTACCAAAAGATATTCAAAACCGGCGTAAACTTTCGTAACGGTAAGCCGTGTATATGCAAATTTATTTTTAATGTAGAGTGCAACACCTCCTCCTCTTCTACCATCATCCCTATCAAGACGCACCAAAGCATAACCGTCCAAAGCCACAGCCTCATCCACCACCCCCGGCGTCAACCACGTCTCCGTCACACCAATAACATCGTAGCTATTAGTAGAAAAATAATCTCTAAATATATCCAGACCCGATATAATGGAGCGTGCGTTAATGTGCGATAAACTAAATAAAATCATCTACAGCTAAAGTAAGGCATTAAATTATCATAAAATAACAAAAATATATAAACGCAGCAGATATGCAAAGGAATAGATAAATAATAATGTAAAAAAAAAACAAAATAAATAAGAAGATAAATATCAATAATTAATGAAAGCAAGCAAAGCAAAGTAATCTAACAAGAACAAGCGATATCAATAATAAATGAAGTGTGTAGTGCAAATAAGTTGATGCAAAGTTAATAAGCAATAGTGTATAAAAGCAAAATACGAATGAAGTAGTACGTTACTATTTAGCACGATCCTCCTGGCCCATCTGAGTTCAACTTATCCAGGTCTGCGGGCGAACGAAGAATCAAACGTTCTTTCTTGTAGTTGACATATATTAATCCGTCGTGTGTCCAAACGTTGCGGAATCCAAACTTATTTCTGGCTTTTTTAAATAGTGTGTAATTAGTAGAAGTAAGATCCTCCACAATCGAAAACCCAGAATTCTTGAAAAGTCTTTTATTTTTAAATACCTCATGACGTTTGCAATTAGGTGGTATGTAGTACGCACTATACGATCGCTAGTTATTTCCCATTCTGCTTTAATTAATATCTATTTTCAATTATCATTTATCGCTTAGATAAACCGTCACAATTCACAAACGTTCACGTGGGGAGGATTTAGAAAGTTAGAAATTGATATTTATTACATACAAGCGTATATTCTGAAAAGTTAAAGCTACTTTAAGATACAAACTTCTTCTACATAAAATTTATAGAATCTTAAAATTGGTATTGTATTTAGTTTCAGGCTTTCTTGCAATATTTTGCCCATCTTTGCTCCAAAAATTACAAAATACACATCTATGTAAAACATTTACGTAAAAACAAATTGATTACACCAACAATTTATTGAGATAATCTGAAAGACTAGCATATGCAACAGCAGGTTCATCTGGTGACATGTTAATATATAAAACAGATTTTAGACATCTCGACTCATGTAATGACCTAAATATACTGCATAATATGGAAACTGCAACACCAAGAAGGGGTGCGAATTTTTTGACAAAACTTGGTAGGAACGACTAACTAGTCAAAGGCAATAATTGATTAAAATTTTGTTGCGGTAGACAAGTGGTCATGGCACACCTGACACTTCATTCAGTTTTCGCTGCCATTAATGTGTGGTGCATTTATTGTTTGTTTCAAATTAATTTAAACGGTTTTGTCTTATTATACCTTTGTTTAACGCGTTTAAAGAGTTTTATTATGCCTAGAGTGTGGCAACGTGGAAATTATCGTCAATTAAGCGAATTCGTCAGAGGTCGAATTGTTGGTTTGCGAGAAGGTGGTTTTTCATACAGCGAAATTGCAAACCGCCTTAACCGGAACCAATCCATCATTATGCGCTGTTATCAATCATGGACTAGGGAGGGTCAGGAAAGACGCCAAAGAGGAACCGGAGGCCGAAGAAGAACTAATGAGATACAGGACCGCCGCCTTCGCCTAATGGCACTAAGAGACAGGTTCTCCAGTACCAGATTAATTGCTGACGTGTGGTTAGGTAATCAAGGTCGTCCTGTAACCCTTCGAACCGTTTATCGTCGAATTAGGGGTTTTGACTTACAATCTTATAGTCCATATCTTGTGTTACCACTTACGGCTCCACACCGACGGCAACGTTTGGAGTGGTGTAGATTGCGAATGCATTGGATCGTGGAGTGGCATAAGGTAGTGTTCAGTGATGAATCTCGATTTTGTCTAGGGATGCATGATTGCTATATGAGGGTCAGACGAAGACGTGGGGAACGTCGTGATATTCAGTTTTCCGTTGAAGGGCATGTGCATCGAGCAGTGGGTGTTATAGTATGGCGTGCTATAGCATATGGGAGTAGGTCTCAGTTGGTGTTCATCCAAACCACCATGAATGCTCAGCGTTACATTGATGAGGTGGTAGAACCCCATATTCTTCCATATCTTCAAACGCTCGAAGACTCACTTTTCCAGCAGGATAATGCCCCTCCCCACGTAGTGAGAATTTCTATAAATCGCTTTGAAGAGGCTCATGTCAATATCTTATCAGGCCACCAAAATCCCCCGACCTCTCGCCAATAGAACATTTGTGGGACATTATGGGACGAAAACCTATGAATTTAGCCAATCCCCCGCAGACACTAATAGCTCTCCGGCATGAATTACAAGTTGCTTGGGACACCATACCCCAAGAGAATATCGACCACCTAGTCGAATCAATGCCACGAAGAGTGAGGGAGTCTGAAACTCATATGTAAATTACACCTTTGCCCTTGGAAGTGTAAAAACATAGCCTTCATCAAATCCGTTTTGCCTTGATCAGCAATTGGCTCCTGTGCGTTGCTGCCGTATACTTCAAAAATTGAATATTTTCTAAACTTCTGTTTTCATTTTTAATCATTAATCTTTAACTCTTTCGGTGGCTACTTATTATAGTTCAGACAAAATATCTACCAACCTCCGTTCATGGGTGACTAAAGGGTAATAAAATAGCAAATAATTCAAAAATTATCTTTAATTATGAACAAATTTTAAGAACTATGAAATTATTTAAAACAATCAGAATTTTTTATTAAGACATAAAACCACTTCTTCAAACAGTTCATCGCTAGGGCATACAGAAAAAAAAACATTGGACTTTCTTGCTCAACTGAATCTGCAACTGTTTTGTCAAACCAATTGATGTTTAGAGTTAGAAATTTGGAGTTAGATATTGGACCACTTTTCTCCAACCAATCTTTTCTTTGAGAGTTAGTTAACTTTGTGTCATGAACTCCCTCATTACGTCTTTTTTGCTCGTTGAAACTGAACGTGAAGTGCTCGGGCCAGGCTCAGTGAGGTTCAGTAGGCACTTGTTCAACAGGCACATCTTCCTTAACTTCTTCAGATTCCTTGATTTGTTAATTTTCTTCTACAAAATCTTCGTCACTGTAATAAGGTGTCCACCAGCATAAAAAATTGAATTTTTTGTTACTGCATTTCAGCACCAGGTGAGTAGGAGTTGCCAATAATTTGTTCAATTGAATACACCATGACCAAATTGTATTTGAAGCTATTCAGACCTTATGCTGAAAGCTAAAATAAGGTGTCGTCAACTAACGACATTATGACCGAAAGTGGTCTGGTGGTTCTACATCCAAAACATTTTATAATTCTTCTTCAGCAGCAATTCTAGACCTATTGAGAAGTTAGTGGAGTTATTATGACTGAGAATGAGCCAATATTTCAACATATTTTCGACGTCTTGATTGGACCTTTCAACGCATCCTTAAATTTATGGATAATGGGGAGGACCATTCATAATTTTATAAAATTACCATTTTCAAATTGATTAAGGAATTAATCTATAAGATGCTTCTTGAAACTCCATTGTACTCTTACTGTGATACGGCCATATAATGGCTCATCCAGGAGCAGATTGTTGATCAATCAGATCTACCTGGCCCCTTTGACTAAAGTTTTTGGAAATTAGTAGTAGTAGTAGTAATGCACAATTTCACAAAAGTGATACTATACTCTGGTTCAGCAAAACCAAAAGGGCAGGGTATGTAAAATAAGGTTTATCAAAAATTTTTACAAAATTGTTATTATGTTGCCTGGCCAAGAGAACATGTCTGTTGATGGGCAAATAATCCTTTTTGGCTAGTAGTATCTATCTAGACTGCTAGCTAAAGTAGCTTTTAAGAAATTTTTCAATAAGCTACTTCTACTTTACCACCAAAAACTTATAGAACTTTGAAATTGGGGGATCAATTATGTCAATTGCCAAAAAATAGCTTGATAAATGTTGCGTACATGGAAAAAAGTAGAATAAACTATCCTCAGATGCCAGTATCAGGAAAGATAGCAAAAATGTAATTCTAGGGAGTAAGGCATTTCCGAAAGATACACTATGGATCTTTGAACTTTCAAACTGAGGATTGCAGAGTATTTAATACGAGTACAATAAGATTTTGAACCATTACTAGCAAGAAATTCTCGAGAATTATCAGTTTTAGAGCCTACTGTACCAGAGGAAACCAGCACATTGAATTCTTTGCTCGTTCTTTAACTTTTGAACGACAAGATCAAATCGATAGAAGCTTCGAAGACATCGTGTAGTATATCTGCAAAATATTTCATTGATAATTTTTCTAAAAAATGCTTAAAATGTTCGCTTTTGAGTTCTTGGCAGTACAACATTTTTCATTTTCTGGCAACTTTATGGTTTAGTACTTCAACGTTATCGAATTGCTTTATGTACACCTTTGCTTTTGAGTAATTTCCACCAAAAGAAATCATCCTCTATGCTAGGATACTCCTCGTTAACATTGTATATTTCTGATGTGAGACAAAAAAA